>JABUQX010039567.1:27500-57840 GCA_015478945.1 Trachelipus rathkii
TATAATATTTTTCACTGATTCTGAATATCTTTCCAGTCAATTCTGAGCTATAAAATTTGATAATACAAAATAATAAAATAATTAACAAGTAATAATAACTACATAATATAGAATAAATACAATTTTATATCGTTTATTTATTTTTAGACTAGAGAATTTTCACGGTAATTATTCATTATTATAGGCTGAGAAAACTATATGTTCTCACTTGAGAAGTTACTTGTAGGAAGGACCTTAAGACACGTTGTGTACTCCTTTTTAGTAAGCACCGTACTTGTTCGAGAACACAGAGCGCACAGTTGTCTCGAAAGTGACTTTTGTCAATAATTGATTTCCTGTTGCTATTACCATTAATTTGTTCGCCACGTATAATCAGGGATGATATTGTATATTAATATAAATATATAATATTATAGTATAGTAAATAACGTGATCGTCTCTTAGATACACTAATAGCCAACACGGTACCTATTCCAGGTATGAGTAATACTAAATAAAAATTATCACTTACCGGTATATCTTTATTTATTCGTAAAAACAATAAAAGAAAATAAAAAAAACAGTATTATATATATATGTATATTTCTATATAAACAAAATATATCGTATATATATTAATATCAAATATAATAATAATGCATAATAATAAGTATAGATATAGCTAATTTTAATTAATAAAGGTCATAATTTTAATATATAAAAGTATAGAATAGATATATAAAATAATATAAAATAAGATTGTAAATTATATAATATTCTATATTATATATATAGAGTAATATTATTATAATATACTATACTATTACATATACTATATATATACTGTTAGTATTATAAATAATATATTAGACTACCTTATCCGCATATCATAATATATACACATACAGGATATACGTATTATAGTATATATACTATATTATATAGACGTATTACTATCCACTACTACCTTATAAGGTGGGTAGGGGTAGGCTGCACTATCATATAGCATAGCTATATACGATAATACCCTACATAAAATTATATATAATTTTGTATATGTAATTACTTTTTCTAATTTATCATACTAGATATATATTTATTATAGTAGCTGAGTATAAGTATGAAGATATATCACTAGGATAGTTCGGAGATATAGGCAAGTTACGGGTTATAGATAAGTGCTATCTCGGATATGTAGACTTATCGGAGTTAAAATATATACAGTACTATAGGATTATTATCATACACCCTCTGATATATAATATTATACCTAGTATGAGTAGAGTGAGGGTGATACCCTCTGCATTAAATAATAAAAAAAAAGAAAAAAATGCCTGGAATGCAACAACAGAGTATGATAATAGGAACTAATAAGAACAGAATATAGATATGGGTCGACAAAAGGATATAGGATGGAAGTGCAAGGGGAAGAAGGAAGGGTATGGATAGAGAATAAAAGTATTGTGGAGAGAGTTAAGGTCTGTGTCAGTAACGGAGACGGCATGGCATCTCAGGCATCTATGTAACCTCTAATAAAACGTGTGCTATCGTGCAAAGCCGAGCTGGTGCTGATATTAGTATAAAAATTATGCGTGTATGTAGTTATTTCTACCTCATATCATCGAAATTCTTTTATATATGTAATGCTCAATCTTGTAAGTTTTGTAATCTTACCTAGAAAATCAGAATACGGTTACATAATACGGTATAGGGTAGTCTATGGTACGTCTTTTCCTAACCTATACGGAGGGGAGGAATCCGTTACGAATATACAAAATAATAATGAACGATAGTGAGTCCAAAACAACGGTTATAAGTGAAAAGGAAATTTACGAAAAGAGAGAAAGAGAGGAAGTTAATGAGGAAAGGAAGATAAGGGAAGAGTAAATCGAAGTGTTGAGACGCTGAGAAGTTTGACGGGACAATCGGTAGCTAGGTTGGCCATTCTAGGTTAATATATGTGCACCTCTAAATTGGGATGCTCTAGGTAATATTCAGTGCTGCTATTAGTGCTTAAGTAACATATATAAATAATATTATAGTTTAGTGTAGGTTACGTTATTCCTAACGTATATTATTGATATATTACGTATTTATATAATATTAGTATATATTAATTTATAGAGTTATTGGAATATAGATATTACTATATTAGTCGTAAAAATGATAGGTTAAGACGAGAGTATTACTAGTAAAGTGATGTCCTTCAGTCTAGGGATACTTCACCCTATCTATATATTATATATTACTTAATATATTATATTAAATTAATATATATATTACGTTATCACCACTAATACGGTAGAGGGGGTTCTCCATATTAGACTGTAAAAAAAAATCTATTATAATTATATATCAAAAATTAATTGAGTAATCAATTATATGAGATAGTTAGGAGTAAAATATACATATAGGAGGAGAAAGTGAATATAGAAGGTACATAAGTACAAAGTAAAGAGAATAGTAGATAAAGTAATATACATCGTAATATGGATAATAAGAAAGTATTAATGGATTAGAAGTGAATAAAATGATAAGTTCAAAATATATAGAGTATATACTGAGAGTTGGGTTATGTATATAATCTTATACTAATATATAAAAATTATAATTATATAGTATTATATATATAAATAATTGATACTATATATTAATATATTAAATCTAATATATAATATTATTAATATATGATAAATTTTATATATTAATCATAATTATATAATATGAATATAATAACGATACTATATATATTAAATTTAAGATATGGTATATCTCGCATTCGCTAGGAGACATTCACGCAACATTATTTAAAGACCGTCATCACTGCGCTATGCCATGGTGATAGTTGCGCGGTAAAGTTTATTCGTGAGAGATTTGGTAAGATAATTTATTAATAAAATATATAATAATATTATGAATGATACTAGACGCTAAAACTTAAATGAAGACATGTGAATCTACTAAATGTAGTCGTAATGGGTTTCAAAGCTGCATAGAATATAAAGTTCAATAATTAAATGTGAGTCAAACAGAGTCCTCACGAGAGTTAGGGATGACCAAATTAAAGATCAGACGCCTCACTACAGCTATTCAGTACTCCATGTATACCTAATTATGTATTAAATCTGCAGCTTAAGGAGAAGCATATTGAATACCATCTTCGAAATGAAAATGATGACAGTTTAAATAGAATGAAAGATGTAATAAAAACCTCAGTAAGCTAGAAATACTGATTGCATTAGTGGAATAAATATTAATGTCATTGCATACTAGTATAATGATATTCCTACAGTTTTAGAGCTGATTGGACAGCTTTTATATTCTTCACATGAATAGATATATGAAGATATAGGTAAGGTTATGATAATCTTGGAATTAATATATATTATATGAGATATGAACATGGTAGAATCCTGGAGTTAAATGTACATGTCTGCTAGCGTGTATATAGAGAGAGTGTGCGGGGGGCTCAGCCCCGGTATTAGGGTACGTGTAGTCTCGATCAATAGATAGTAAGGATAGATACAAATAAAAGGTAGTGTAAGAGTTACAGTCTCGCTATCGCCTAGATTACTATACCTTTTAGGCTTCCAATTATCACGAGATTTGAGAGTATATAATCTCTAACGCTTAATCATCTGAGTCCTAAGTATCTTCGATCAGCGTGAGAAGGAGAGAAGGAGCGCTAGCTGCGAGCGCGCGCGATGCATGCAGCATAATCTCAAATTGTATTTTTTATATTAATCAATTATATAACAGTATAAGTATAGTATTTCGATATTCAAGGAAATTTGAGATATCATTAAGAAGTCGAGTACGGGGATCGTATATTTACGACCGAGAGTATTACCGAAGGTGATACCGGCACTAACGAACCGGTTTTAGACTGGAACGACGAGCGTTGAGAGCCACCCAGCTAACGGATGTACACGAGCTGTAGCTGTAATCGTCTAAATTTGACGAGATGGATGTAAAAGGATCCGCTAAGGATGACGGTATAGCGAGGGTCACCGACTGAATCTACGTCCAAGGGTATGGAAGAGGAGAGAGAGAGAGACACCATCCATTAAAACATTAAAATTGGGAAGTAAGAAGCGAGATAATTAAAAGGTCAGAGTGGTCAAATTTCCCATAGCACTAGGCAGAAAAGTTAAGTTACAAGAGGGAAAGAGGAGGGTAGGAGACCAACTAGATAGGTAGCTAGTCAAAGTATAAAATAAGGCATGTGTTATAACATGAAAGAATGGGGGTAAGGTCGTGTAGACTATAGAGATATAAGTGAGGTGGTAATACGGTATGAGAACTAAGTAGAGAGAGTGAGGATTGTGCACCAGAAAAGAGTAATTGACGAGAAAGAGCGAGAGAAACTCATGAAGTCTGTACTCATCTTTCTTATAGAAACTAGATGGCTCCGATTTCGTGCCCGTGGGTGAGGTCGGGTCTGGGCAAAAGATATAAAAAAAAAAAAATAGGAGAAGAAACTCAGAAAAACATATTCAAAAATTTATTAAATTTAAAAGCAATTTTTAAAAAAGAAAAAAAAATATAAAAAAATTCTTGAGAGACAGAAAAGTGTTTTTTGTTTTAAACTTTAGTACGCGTTTTTATATTAAAATAAACTATATAAGGACTCTATGATGATCAGTCATTATGCGACTCATGTCCTAAAAACTAGTCGAGCCAGACAGCTGTACCCAAGCACTGAACCTCCAGAGTATTGTCCACAATAGAAGCTGCATGTCATATTTTTGCTATTAATTAATCTGGTATCATATTCAAACATAATAATAACAAATTTTGTTTTTGTTTTATATGGGGATAAAATATTTAAGTACTATTTAAATATAATAGTACTTAGACTTTATCCATATATATAATATATGAGAGTATGTTGTTGTGTCCTAACCTAACCTAAACTGTAAATATAATCAAACAGCTCTAGACAAGTTCTCCTCGCCTACCCAATTACTGTGACTTATTTATCTTATCATATAAGTAGAGAAAATTACATATAAACACAACCTGTTTATCATACTCTTAGTCTGATTATTATACTGATGAAAAATATTTATGTTGAAGCACTTGAGAACAGTAAGATCTTCTATATTCAATTTAACTAACAAGCAAATTGAATCTCAATCTATTCCATTCACTGAACTTTTAGTCTTATAATAATGTCACAGTTCATCCAGACTCTAACTCATATAATAACACATTGTATATATAATTGGTCATTGATGATTTATCCAATTACAAATGAATCCTCTCTATATCCATATAACTAGCAATACATATTTTATGTTATTAATTACACTAACGAATTATAGTTTATAACGTTGTATAAAAACCACTACCTCAATCTTTGACTTGAATAATACTGTTAACGTACTATAAGTTCACTAATTTTTAACTAATCAACTATACCTAACTATCTAGCGTCAGAAAGAACATGGCTGATTGATGCCGATGTGTATAAATTATACAGATATAGATCATATCAGGAAGACTTATCCGGCCTGTATGATCTTGTGTATAAATTTTTGAGATTTTTCTCTATCACATTAATTCTATTAATATTGTATTCTCTAAAATATTTATTTCTTTATCTTGTCATGAGTTGTTAAAACATTTATATTACCATAAATAATTGAATTGTTATTTAAATTATAAACTTTTAGTGTTATAAAATTTAATTTAAACTTATTATTTTATTTTTTTATTTTTATCTTTAAACTTCATTTTATATGGATACTTAACTGTTTAAGATGATCCGTCTGTTTCAGTACTTCCTCTTCAAATTCTATTTTATAATTTTTTTTTTATAATTCTTTTAATATATATATGATATTACATATGTTTACTATTTACATCTCTTAAGAACGTTAGATATTTTCGATACTTGTATTCTATTTTATTAATTGTTTTTAATTAAACACTAGTTTTAGTCTCTTCAAATTTGATTTTAACTACCCCTTTCATATTGACATAACGGGAATTGTTCGTGAGTGTGTTATGGTATCAACATAAATTTATCATATTGAGAATCAAAGTAGACATATCTCAGCCGGAGAAGAGAGTCTTAGGAATAAGGCTTTTGCAATCTTGAAGTGAAGTCTTTTATCTGTCTTGTGGTATAAAGTATAAGAACAACTTATAAGATCACTCTTATGTATACTGAATCTGCAAGAAAAATAGGCAGGAAGAACGAAAGTGTTGGCGGAAGAGCTGGAGTGTGGAGAGTGCAGGAGGTAATGTTAACCCATACCCTTAAGAGGGCAGTTTATAATCCGTTAATTCACGAGTACGACTCTAAGTGCGACGAACCTAATATGCGGTGATAGGAAAGGAAAGCGACGCGGCGAACTCTCCACGCCTCGCTAAGGGTGCGTGGGTTGGAGTTCGATGTCGAAAGGTCTGTCAGAGGAGGTAATCTGAGGAATAGCTTTGCTTCCTGATCCGATTTGCTGATGATCTATTGAATACTTGATGCTATATGATGGCTAGTTGCTTAGATAGCAATTGAATTACAAGAGGATCCAGTATGGTTATGTACTTAAAAAGACTACGAGACCACAAATATGCTAAATGGAAACGTCTTGGTTTGATTATGTTCGTTGTGTATTATTGTGTTCTTCATTAACTTTTAAAGATACTTTTTTTGTTTTTAATAAAAAGAATATACTGTTCAGTCGAGTGTAGAACTTAGCAAATGGTTTAACGTGCTTTTTATAGCAGTAACGCCCGCTAGTAATATCAGTTTATGAATCAGCATAAAAATCAAACAACACGTCGATATACCACCACCCCTCGCCCCAATACCAACCTGACCAAACCTGGAATTATATATTCAGTCATAGTAATATTAACAATATGTTATCATAAAACGACTTGCTGAAATTTTACGTACCTGACAATGAAATTATATGCTAGGACGGTAAAATAACGATCGATACTTAACAACAATAAAATCAACTAACATTGCTAATCCTACACTTACTTAAACTTTTTCTAACATATTCAGCTGATGATTTACATTAACTAGTATTTTAACAAAAGTGGTTAGTCATAACATGTACTAAAATAGCTCATATGATATGATATATGCTACACGTAACAAGTTTTCATAATTTCATATTGATAGCAAACATGCTATCACCTGAACTTAACAATACTTATCCTACCTTAACAACCTAACAACATCTTAAACATTGAGATTAAAACAGTCTAAATAATCACTTGATACATCTAACAGAAGTAAGATCTAACTGAGACGGGATCGATTACCTACTGATCACTTTGTGTCTAACGATAATCATCTGATTACATTAACATAGCTGAACCATTTTATAACAAAATTATCTAACTTGTGATAGTACGACTACTACTGATGGCAAATTAGAGTATTTACATTGTACAGTTTCATATTCAAATAATGAAACTTGGACATTTATGCAACTGATAATCACAGTCACTCACATCATCAATATCTAATTATTATGCAGTATATCTATATAGTCGATACTTAATATGTGTGTTGTTCACACTACTATATTATAGACACAGGAAGATTCACTACATTGTCATGCAACATCGAGTAATACCCTCTAACAGTAACTGACCTCATCATATTAAATACATATTTATATGCACGATATAGTAAGTAATATTAACAAAAGTTATGAATATACATGTTGCTAGATATAATACTAGATTAAGAATATCGCTAAGAGCAAGCAGATTGCCATCAAAAGATGTCTAACATATATAATGATCGTACACATCATATTAGATAGGAGTAACATAAAAGATGATCATGCAGATTATGCAACTGACATAAAATACTAGCAGTTAGCGTATACATACATATAACACTAGTAGAACGTCAACTACCGTTGCCATAGCAGCAAAACGTAACTATATCATAAGTTAGTTCAAACACTCCCATACAACCTTCCTAGCTATGACTTTCGTATTAACACTGAGTATGTCGATCCTATAGTATGTCGCACTCAAACTCGCGTACCTAGATATTATCATCAGTGATTCACGATCAATATATCACCATATCGTAAAAAGTGTATGGTTTAATCAAAGCTAACGATATCTATCGTCTGAACCAACGAAATAACTACACCGAAAAACTAACATATTCGCTCATTCTAATACATGAATATAGAACAGCTAACTATGTATAACTAAAGTCAATACGTAAGCTATACTAGTGTAGTAACTAGCATAAATATATGAACAGTTGGCTTTCACATCATAATTTTTCTTTCTTTGTGTTAACATAAGTAACTTGTTATGTATTGTTTAGACTGTTTATGATATCTATGTATACCAGCCTGTTTGTTCGAAATATATGATTACTATGTCGTAAAGTTTATTTCTGTAAATACATGTTAGATTGTTATTTGTTTTATTAGATAAAAAAAGATTTTAATTTTTAACTGTTGTCTGGTTAAGTACTTAATTATGTTTTACTAATTTTCTTATTCTTTTCTCATGTGTTATATTAGTGATTAGATGTGTTGTGTTTACATACCTATAATGTTGAAACGGTAAGTCAGTGAAGGTTATCAGTAAATAAAACGTATACCCTATATCAAACCCGTTCCAACATAGCGTAAACCTACCTGATTGATCGGAAATAGTTGATACTATTAGAAATAGCTACGTTTATGTCTTACTAAGAACATATTGGATAATACATAGCAATAAAAATTGTTCTCTAATATTTATATATTACATAACTCCTGCAATTTTAGTAACATAAAATGTTTATACATCAATAAGCTATACTATAACATACTGATAGTAAGTAATGAGAGTAACTACCAACAACGGCACTATATATTCACTTATACAACGGAAAACACATAAACATTAAAGATATTACATCGACATACATTACACAACAGTAATAGTAACAGCAAACATAGTAGAGGAGTCGAAATTACCATACTACACATGCTCTTATATCGTATTAATGTTTGATCGTTTCACTTTTAGTCATTAAGCGTATTCTACTATATAAAACTACTAAGGTGTTTTGAAATCTAATGTCTATTATTTCATATTATTTCCTTTAGATTATTTCTATCTGAGTTTATTATTCCCGTTTTATCTTAATATATTATATTTAAAATTAAAAAAATTAATACTTTTTATGTTATTTTACTGAAATTTTAATCTGTAATTTGTATTTATTAGTAGACTAAAAAATATTTGTACATTTATTATACTATAATTGAATATTACTAGTATAAATACATAATAGTCTAAAGTATTTTCAAATCATCAATGAATAGCACACATTACATTATACCTGAGTCAAGTAATTTAAATGCTTATTCAGTACTTTATCAGTCAATAGATTCACACAGCAACGTTAGTGGATTTATAAACATAGACTTGCCATATCAGAGGAAAGTCGACTGACGGATGCACTATCTGGCCTGAACAATCACACCATCACACTTTTATATCTAAAGAAAAGAACTCGAGGAACACGGATAAAGTTGTTCTATATAAGATCTGTCCTCGTAGGTAGCAACACGTTACTACACAACTATAACTCGACCAACAAATGTATACGGCACGTACAAGTAATGCTTTTCAAGTTCACTACAATAACATATCAAGGTGACATATGAGCTAGCAAGGCAGATAAGAGACGTGCATACGCTGCAATAAAAAACCTATACATAACGCCGGTTATGATACCGAATAGAATGACACACCATAATCAGAAGATTCTATACTGAGCCAAATCGAACACTACTAATAAGTAAAATGAAATGCAATACATATATCGTATAGACGGTGTACATCTGATGTGGTTCGGTACGATGTCGAACTATGTTAGTTACTTACCAAGTAGACGACAGGTCGCGATATACTGTATCTAAGAGACCATCACCTAATTTGTGAAGCGAATTGTTTTGGGTCTTTTCTCATAGTTACATGAGTCAATGATTTCTCTGATAGATGGAAGCTAAAGCTGCAGCACGATTACTCGATGTTTTTCTATATACCTTTTGTGTTCAAAGTAATACAGGATTCGTATTACCTCTAACAATGATTGATAGCGTTAATCGTAATCACTAACATAGTAATATTAGTAATTCGAAAAATATTTTATTATAATTAATATGATAACATATAAATATTATTATGTATTAAATATAAAGAAATAAATGTACTATAAATATAATAGAAGTTAAAAGTAATTACAAAAATTAAAATCTATAAGAAAAAAAAAAAAGATATTACATAAAATTGAAGTCAAAAACAAAAAAAGGTAACGAAATTTAACAAAGAGGCAAAAAAAGAAAAAAAAAAAAAAAAAAAATAAAAACAAAAGCGCAACTAATATAAATCAGAAAACAAAAGAGAATAAAGTTTACGGACGAGGAAGTTGAATCGAACAGAACACACCTTAATTCACACACAAGACACACACTACACAACACGAGACAGTCGGAAACGAGAGACGCACACATGCAACCATCAAACTACACACAAAACACCATTTATCGCTAGAGACACTTACAGTAATAGTAACTGAAATATTTATGCTTACTGCATTTTAGCCCGTCCCGCCCTTTCAGAAAATACTCACATCGAGCACTGTAGAAAGATAGATCTTCGTATGTACAATAATAACAAAATGATAACAATCCTTATTAACTCTACACAATATAAATTATTTACATAATAACTATGGAAATATAATGAAACTGCAAGAAATAACAAAACAGAACATAATAAAACAAAAAAAACAAGAGAGAGAGAACTACAGAGGGAACAGAAAATAAGAATAATAACGAAATAATATAAAAGATTGTAATAAAAGTTGGCAAATGTTCTGGAAAAGTGACATAAAACCCAGCGGGAAGAGGTATGGGGCAAGCAATGATATCAGATAAAAAAAAGAATAATGAAAATAATAGAGAAAATAGAAAAACACGCTAAATAATATTCAGAGCTGTATATGAGCATCTTGGTCCGAGAGACACCCCTTAGAGTACCGATATTTTCCGGTTTACAAGTTGTAATACGGTAATACGCTATAGCATAACCTCCTCGTTATGTAAAGAGCTAGCAAGTAAGTGCTTGGGAAGCCCAGTTGGACGTCGGATCAGTAAAGAAGATAGTAGCAGGCGGAAGCTAAGTTAGGGTCATAGTGAGTCTGTCTAGAGGGTCATCACCTTAATCGATCGAGATTAGGCGGCTTGTGTTCTATGGAGGAGTAGGATTCGATTCGGAATCAGTGTCGGGACGGTTGCTATTTCAAAGAATAAAAATGACGTCACGAGACTGACATATCGTAAACAATGTGGGGTACGGAGGTGGTCAAGGAATATTCATGTTCATATCCTTCAATCGACACCGTACGGCTCACGGCAACGAATAATCCATGGTTTAGTGATATCTATCATACAACTGACTCATCATGGGCTGTAGCTGATTGTTCAGAACATGATCATCATAAACGGGTCGTATGGAAGTGGAATAGCGAAATAGAGGGGATCAACCACACTAACTTTTAACAGTTTTTCTAAGAATTGATAGGACCTCTTTGTACTCTGCATTTATTGATATGGTAAGGCTTTGGCCCTTTACAAATATGACTTTTTAATATTTCCACATCACGCGGGCTCTAATTCGACAAACTTGCATGAAAGAGGGCCATGTGGCCCTGTCACACTCACAAGTGGAATACGACCGTGGCCCCAGGGCACCATAATCTGCTCTTCGATCTGTTAGTTCACACTAAAAAGATTCCTTTTCTCAGTGAACTTCAATCGATTTTCTCTTGCACCAGTCGACAGAAAATAGCAAGAGCTTGCTGTATCGCATGTACACAAGTGGAACGACCTCTCTGTGCATTGCACGTTTGAAATAAGGAGTAACGATCATGAGTAGAAGAGTTTATACGTCATATGCAGTTGTCGAATAAATGAATCGCATAGGAATACTTTTGTGCAGTATGCACTTTGTTCCCACCTATGTCCGTTACTAATCTGTTTTTTATCCTTAAACCAGTAGCTTTATTATTATTATTATTAGAAACTTATTACTTTATTATTACTGATTATTATCATTATTTTATTCAATTGACTTATTTATATTATATATTATTATTCATTATTATATATCGAACTGAATAGTATATTGACACTAACCAAACCTAACTACCACCCACAACACACACGACACGACCACACGCACTGACACACACACACACACCGCAACACACAGCACACACGACACATCACACAGCACAAACACCGACACACACGTTACGTCGAACACTTTCAGAAGGTAACATGAAAAATTTTTAGGCTTTATCTCTTTTTAGGCTCCGCCCCCCTTTCAGAAAATAGCAAACATAATAAACATGAATGATTAAGAAACTCGAATCTTAATAAATCTGATAAAACATGAATGGAAAAAATCATTTTAAGTGTTCAATAGCACCCACTGAAGAAGGACGAATATAGACATTACATATTATAAGATTTTTGGGATGAGTGATATGTTATTATAAGTTCCGATGTTTAAGCGTATGTGACGGGTGATGCAGCGTACGTTGGGTAGACACATTCTTTAGATTCTGAATACTTATATAATTATGTAAACCAAACTGGCTTAGGTTGGCCAACGCGTGTCATCATAACAACAGAGGTGTTTTGATCACCACTGCATACGATTTGGTGCTGAAGTTATATTTAAAACGACGAACACTACTCGAGTGGAACGATGCTTTATCAAGTTATCATGACTCTTGATGATCAATACATTAAGATACATTCTGACTGTAGGTAGTCATTAACCCCAAGTTTTTTTTATACTTCTACCATGAGGATTGTTTCAAAATCAATTACTTATCAGAAGGATAGGGTAGTGTTTTTGTTTCTAATATAATAAATATTATAATATATAATAATAATTATATTTCGTAATAGTATATATGTACTATTATAATATTTATACTATCTATATATATATATATATATATATATATATTAATATATATATATTATATATATATATATATATATATACTTATTCTCCCATTAAAAATGAACATAGCACATCATGAGCCGATTTATAAGACTAATTTCTGGATTTAAAATTATTGTATTGAAAAATTTTGTTATCAATTTTTTAATTCATGCAGAGGATAAATAAGTTATACATATGCCTATTATAAAAGTTGACTTCTTTTTCACATGTAAACTGTTCTGAATTATATATATCCATAGCAGAACATTGTGTAAATAATGTCGCATGGCTTTCGTTGGCGTTATCGTAATCACAAATCTCGATTAATCATAAGTGTGTATGTCGCTGGTGTTAGCTGTGTAGATATATTTGTAATATAGTAATGAGAACATAACTAGTTAAAACTAATATATGATACTGACATAGTGGACCTAGATTGCATGCTAATTGCCTTAATTGTTTACTGTAATCTATAAATAATGAAATGACTTATGTAAATCGCAGGCTATCCTTCGATGATCGGAATGCGTACGTGCCGAATCAAGGAGAGACGGATCAGATCAATATAACAGGACATAACGGCTGCACATGCCTCTGGTAGAGGGAAACTAAAAAAGGGTCGGGGATGAAACGTCATACATATGAGAGTAAGGTTAATTGATGAAGAACTTCTTCCGATGGACCAAGAGATTCTTGAACTGCGCATTCGACAATGGTTGTTAGAGTGAAGTTGGTTGATTGTTGTATTAACAAGACTTAGAACTATGATAGTTAACAAGCGTATGCAGGGTTGGAACAATTTCACGTGATTCGGTGGATGACCGCAGTCACCTGACCCGGAAATATTATGTCAACATCAATTATAGAGATATAATATTTGTGATAGTGAATATTTGCAAAGTGAAAGAGAAAAGAAAGAAACGCTTGGAAAGTTCATTCCAATCAGGCGACAACAAAAGGCTACTTACCAAATTTATACGTAGTAAAAATGTATTTGTGTTGCATGATAGACAACAGGCAAAGGTGATTTACTGTACACACTGATGCACCATTCGAAGCTAACCAAATCTTTAAGTTTCAACAGTTTCGATTACACTTTAGTAAGTTCATCTAGAGGAAGGCGCTGTAGGCTTGCGCTTTTCAAGAGCTTGTTATTCTGTCTTACGGAAATAGCTCCGTGAATATGGTAAGAGTCGAAGCGAATTTCATTCATAGACAAATCGAGAAAGGCTTGCAAATAACATTAGCTAAAGAATTCGCTGGTATGGAAGGTATACAGCATTTCTTCATAGTATGACTTCGAAAAAAATCGAGACATTATATCTGAAAAATGTCGGATAGTCGTGGTTTTGCAATCCGAGGTAAGCGTGTAAAGATACTTTATACTTCCCTTCTAACAGAGAACAGAGATGACCCTTTAATACATTGATCGGTCATGATGGAGTTCAATCTACTCATGCCGTAAACGAAATAAGTTAAAGTTAGTGTTTGACGACATACCAGCAAAACCAGGTGCAATTAGGAATTGCATCCTTTTTGCACTTATTGTTACAGCTTTCAAACCATAATTAAATAGCACATAACATTGAGACTGTGAATCATCTACGGAGTAGACGTGCCTAGAAGGATAAGTTGTCGGAGGCTCCTTTGATCACGATGGTATATCCCCATGAGTGTCGTGAATAATAATCGTAATTTTATATATCCGATGGCTTAAGAAAAACCACCATAGATAATAATAGTGCAAGAAAAATTAGATTTTGTGAAAACTCGTCTGACACGCATAATAAAGATCAGAAGTCGCAAGGGCCAGTTTCAACATGACTGTACAAAATCTTTAACACAACTATAAGTAAGAAAAATATCAGTGGTCTGTTGTTTAAATAAACATAATATGTACACTCGACAGAAAAAAAAAAAATAAGAAGAAGGAGAAATATTATACAATTTTCACTCCATAAAAGAGGATTTTTATAGAAATATTTTAGCTAAGGATATTCAGACATACCAAGGAAGATAAAAGGGTAATGAAATGATACAAGGAAGAAGAATAATAGACTAGAACATTGAATCCTTATGTACTTGTAAGCCAGATAATTATGGTGATGTATGTACGAGGCATAAAAAGATGGGGAGCAAATAATGTTCCGCCATTAGCGGTCCAAAACCAAAGAAGCATTAAAGTTGGAGGCCTGGAAAAACGGGACCTGTAGGAAAATGGTCAATGATTTTTCAAATGACTATCCAAGTAAAATACCTTTAAATCATCAAAAAAAAAAGTAATTGACATTAATATAATGGTGGCAAATTTGATCACCAGTTCGTATACGCGGCATTATTGACTCACCCCGCATGTCGAGTATCAACAATGACAATCTATGAAAAGAGGCGCTAATCAAAAACCTATCAAGGCCTCGAGATGGGAACACATAGTCCAGCGGATACATTATACTACCATGCTGCACTTGAAAAGCAGTGCCTAATTTCTAAATGCCATGGTGCTCCCTGTGCAAAAGACAATCTTCCGAAGGGTTTCTTTCCCCTATAATTTCATTGCATTTTAATGAAGGCACCCGTTAAACTTATACTAAAGGACGTATTCCGAGATACAGAAATTCTTTCTTCGAAAATATTAAAAAATGTAACAAATGAAAAGCAGGCCTATTTGTTAACAGGGGTACTTACTATAAATAAGTTTATAGGTAAAGAATACAATATATTTTGAGCGATGTGAAAATATGTGTACAAGCATGTTAAGATCCTAAAGTGAAATGTTTTGAGAGAGTTTTAGGGGCAGTTTCATCACTAAAGATCTTGAATATTAAGATTGTCTTAAATAGAGAACAACACCACAATTGCACGTCTTTATAGTTTTTACACTAAAAAAAAAATGTGTGTTTTTTGTCTGAAGTAAAAATTACTATTCTAGGTCAGAAAAAACCCTAACCTTTTCAATATCGAAGCAATGCGCTGGCCTTATGTATACCAGGAAAAGAATTCGAAAGACAATATAAAACATAAGGGCGACACGCACCAGCGATACGCGTGGATGAGAAAGGGTTCAAAATTAAGACAAATAGCTTTACCCTGACAGGTTCAGACATGTGAACGGTATGAAAATCTGCTTTCCTATACCAGGTTGTCATGGCAATGGCCATAAAGGCTCACGTAAGGATAGAAGGAAAAAAGGTAGGCTGCAGGCGTATCGGCTGTTGGATTAGCCTACAAAATCTCACCATGAAAACACAGAAGATAGGTAGTAAAGAAGTCCGGTTAAATGTCATAAATACGTGTGGTGGCGTAATCGTGAATGGAAAAATGCAACAAAAAAGAAATAATTATTCAAGATCCTAGATCACAACCGATAAAATATAAGCAATCTAGTGAAGTATTTTCAGCGTCTTAGTAATGATGTTGTTGAACCAAACAGGCGCCTCATAAATTGAATACTCCTCATGTTGGACTTGAGAGGTCCGTAACTAGGAACCCTTCGTCACCATTAGCTATCGCCGAAACGTAGAAAAAGGACCAGAGAGATGTATTAGACTAATCACCATCATTAATTATCCTATGTTAGACAAGAGCGACATGAAAGACAAAATATTAAAAAAACCCTTATTGGTCCCCCAGAAAACTAATTAGGTGATAAAGGTACCCCAACAGTGAAATCATTCAAGATCGAATGACTGCAGGATGACAAATATTTCGGCACAAGCTTAAATTAAGAATCATTCAATCCTCAACGACTTATACCATTCCCTGTCCTCGTAACGAAACGAAAAACTGATATTGAATTTTCCCGACTATTGTTCGGTAAATGTGTTAAAAGGATGTGTTAAGAAGTTCAGAGACCAATGTAGATCATGATGTAGAATGAACAACCATTGAAGGTGTATACAACAAGACCCTGAAAAGTTCAACTTAAGCATTAGATGATAGGGTTATCGAAAAGCACTACTAATAAAATATTTAGAAGTTTGGACGACCCGTTTATAAGAGTAAGGACGTGTTTATTTTGGAAGGATATGTGAAACCCACTTAATAAAGAAATCAGAAGACAAGGGACATCCACAGGTCTCATTGCCAAAAGATAAATATCAAGAGGATGATCTGATTTCGAGGAAAAACTTAAAGAGTTTAACCGTCTTTTCAAAGAAAAGGAAGTGTGTCGACCTTGATATTAACAATATCAAGAAAAATTCTGGGATGCGATTCATTGCAAAATTTTGTCTCAATTCTCTTTGGGGAAAATTTGCACCAAATACGCCTACAAGAGGAGATGTAGTATGTACTAAGTGATAACAGTAATGGGAACTAATTAAAGCCAAAGCGATATTGAAGTCCTTAGCGGTTATTCCAATAGGCAGTAAATATGTTTGTGCGACAGTTGTAAAAAAATGCGGCTACCGAACGATCGTCACTTGCCTAACAAATATTCATATTGCCTCATTTTACAAGATCATGCATATTGCACGGTCATAAAAATTATTCTTATTATGAGTTTAGCTTAGACAAAGTCAAACAAAGGATGCATGTGTACTTCGCGATAACATGACTCCTTGTATTTTTTGGTCGCTGGATGAAAACGAGAATGGTCCCTGAACGACCAGGCAAATTTTTGAGGGTTAACTAACAGATGACAATAAATTTCTTCTGGGGCCACGTGATCCTTTGTGTGTACAGGGCCAAAGTCTGTTTATGCTGGTTAGAAGAAATCAGAAACCGGCTTTGATGCGGGAAATGAAGTTATTCAAATATAAGTTTGTAGAAGGCCAAAGGAATCTGTACACAAATCAATAAAAGATTTATCATAACTTATGATTCAATTTGAAAACTGTTTAAACTTATCTTTGAATACATATGTTCTGAAAATTATATTCACTTTGCACGAGCAGTGTTATGCAATGATATCAAACAACCCATGATGTTACAGTGAAACGCAATGAATGAAATCCCAATTGTATATAGTGATGAAAGCGAGATCGACCGCACGAAACGATGAACTCTACGCCTCATAAAAATGCAGCTCGAATAGACGAATCACTGATCCTAATGGCTAATAATGATAACACGGGAGTAACAAGGGTGCCAACGTGCATCCAATAGCGCCGACAACTTTTCAACGCCGGGAAGTCTGCTTTCGAGGTGTTAGTACTGTATCCGGGACCAAGATGAGGCAACATACAGCTGATAAGCGGCTTTCTAATCAAGTCAAAAATTCTTTCGCAAACAGCATCCCTAATGGGTTTAAGGGCACGGTAATCTCCATTTAACCTATATAACGAATTATTTATCTACTGTCTAATTAATGTAAATGGTTTAAGGTTTCCTGTCCATCATTTGAATAAAAATGAGAATAATAAAGCTTATTTTATTTAACCCTATCATAAAAAATCATAAAATCATTTTCATGTTGATATTTTCTGACAAGGGGTGGGGGAGTCTAAAAAGAGATAGCCTAAAAATATGTGTCATGTTACCTCTGAAAGTGTCGACGTAAATTGTGTGTGTGTGCTGATTGGTGCTGTGTGCTGTGTTGTGTGTGTGTGTGTGTGTGTGTGTGGGTGTCGTGTGTGTGTGTAATGTTAGGTACTTTATTAATGAATATCAGATCAATAGTTGATATATATATATAAATAATAATAATCAATAATAATAAAATAATAAAAAATATAAATAATAAATAATAAAATAATAATAATAAATATATAATAATCAATAAATAAAGACTACCTGTTTAAGATAAAAACAGATGTAAGTAAGGACATAAGGGAACAAAGTAATAAATCAAATCTCGTTACCCTTTCTCATGTGTCAAAAGATATCGGGTACAAGTAATAATATCTCGTTAACCCCAAATTCACATTGTGGTCAAAAGATATAAGATTAATGAGTCATTTCCCGAATGATTTCATTGGCTGTTCTGTGAATGGCTTAGTCAAATGCGTTCTCTGATTGGCTACCTCTTGAGCGGTAACAGAGATTACGTTAAATCGTTAGAGGTGCTCCGGTTAAGCGCGAATTTACCTAACCGCAGTTGTTCTAGTGTAGACGCATGACTGCAGGCAAAGTGATCGCCGGACACACGGCCGTTTAATAGGTTTGGTGAGATCCTCTTGGTTGGCTGACGAGGAAGATTACCATAACGATGAAAGTTCTATAATAGACTATATACATATCATAATAATAATAAAATAATAAATAATAAAATATAATATAATAATAATCATAATCATAAAATAATATAATAATAATAGATTAATAATAATAATAATAATAATGAATAATAGATAATCAAATACATATTTTTGTGCGTTGTGTATGTAAAAATTGAGCATGGTATCGAATGAACCTCTGCTGGTAAGCTTCTGAACTTCTAATTTTAGTTACCTTGTAATGAATGCTGTATGTCGTTAAGGTTAGCAATGAGAATTTATTTTTTGTTTGAAGTTTTGTTTATAAGTTATAGTAAAAATTAGATTTTGATATTGTTTGATGGAGATCAGTTGAAAAAGTGTTGTATAATTTCATTTAACTCTACACGTTTGATGATATTTTGTAATAATCGAAGCAACACCAACAACAACAACAACACAACAACTAACAATTACAACAACAACAATCATTGTCAACAACAGCAACAAATGCAACACAAGAAACGCGACATTTCAACAACAAACAAACTACAGCGCCAAAGGAATTTAATTGTTAGCCTTTATTATCGGTGATAGTATCAAAATATAGACTTGAATCATTTAGATCAATAGACTCACTAGATGATAGCTCATGGAAGGGTGAAGAGTGGGGTGGGCGGGTTTGATTAACTTGATTTATTGATTTCATTAAAGTTAAACTATAGTTGTTTTTTAAGTTAAACATCAAATCAACTAGAACTTAAGGTTTTTAATATGTTGACTTAGTCGCGTTTTGTTTTGTTTTTTTTTTTTATATAACAAAATAGTGACGTAACTCATAGCATCAATAGACTATCAATCGATCGATACGATCACCGGATGGCGTATGAGGCGTGGTTGGCATAGGTGGTCTTGATTTTACTGATCTTAGCTACTGGATTAGGGTATGTAATAAACGTAAATTTGTAGTTTTAAGGATGAAAAAGAATAATTTTTTTATTCAAAAAGCAACAACAGAAGAAGAAGAATAACAAAAACAAAAATAAATCAAAAAGTTTTCGTGCTTTTTATCATAAATATTGATAAATCAATCACGATTAAATAGACTTTAGTCACTTAGTCAATAGATCACAGATGGACAAAGGGTCAGAGCGCGTGGGCTGGCGTGGTTTGAGATTAACTGAATTTTTACCTACTAGCTTTAAGGACGTAATTTGCAAAACTTTTTTTAAAATTAGGTTAATGATATAAAAACCATAAAAAGGAATTAGATTTTTTAACAAATCAATAACATAATTAAGAGAAAGAATCAAACAAAAAAATAGAATAAAAATTTGAAGAAATAAGCTTTTCAAAAATAAATTAAAGTAAAAAATTTTAAAAATTAAAAATAAAAAAAATTTAAACACAAAGGTAAATGTAAAAGAAAACTTAGAAAAAAAAAAAAAAAACACAAAAAAAAAGTTAGAAAACTTAATTTTTTTTAAAACATTTTAAAAATAAAAAAAAGTAACCAAAAAGTTGTACCACCAATGTAAAATAAAACTTTTTAAAAAAAAAAAAAAAAAAAGTGAGGAAAAAAAACTAACATGAACTAATAAATTAAACTTTAAAGAAAACTTACAACAAAGTATAAATGTAAAAAGTAAAACTTGTTAAACATACGATAGTAACAAAAGTAAGAAATGCGTAAATAAAAACTTGTAAAAAAATAGTTCTAGAAAATATAAATTGAATAAAAACACCAACAAAACAAAAAAAGTTATATTGATTCAACGTTTTAATGAAAAAGGAAATGATATTCTGAAGAGTATAAATGTCAGTCTTAAACTGTTAGAAAACGGGTTATCTTTGCAAGATGCAATGCCACTGACGACATGTACATTACTGTTTGAACGAGAGAGGACAGTTATCGTGAACAGTAATGAATAGTTGTATTAATGAAACGGAATGTTTATTACTCGACCAGACCGCAACCGGCCTCCAGCACCCGTGGTGCCGGACTACTCTGTCCTCCTTCCAGACTCTTTCCTTATCCCTTGCTTCTTCCTGCCTCTCCTCCTTCTCTATCCTTCTTCCTTCTCCTCCTCTTCCTTTCTTCCGTTCTGTTTTGCACTCCATCATCCAATGCATTTTTTTTTTACCAGTCGGGACCACCTCCGTTGGGGGTTCCAGACCCCTTTACGGGACTTTATAACCCGTCTTTTTCGGATCTAACAACCTATAAACATATATTTGGATATATAATCTGGTACTAAAACGAAATATATTACCACTTAGCACCGCACCGTGCTCCAGCTA
Source organism: Trachelipus rathkii (assembly GCA_015478945.1). Classification (NCBI taxonomy): domain Eukaryota; kingdom Metazoa; phylum Arthropoda; class Malacostraca; order Isopoda; family Trachelipodidae; genus Trachelipus; species Trachelipus rathkii. The sequence continues at coordinate 48,929 of JABUQX010039567.1, forward strand.
ACCGGTGCGCGGTACCAACTCTGTCTCCTTCTCAGAATCTCTTTCTTCAATCCTTGCTTCCTTCCTCCTTCCTCCTTCTCTATTCTTACCAATTCTTCCTACTTCTTTTCTTGCCTCTTTCCTCTGTTTCTGCACCTGCTCATGCATTTTTTTTTCCAGTCGGGACCACCCCCGAGTTGGGCCCAAGACACCCTTTACGGATTTATAAAAACCGTTTTTTTCGGATCTACAACCTTATAGAACATATATAAAAGAACAAATTGACTGGGCACTAACAATATTTACTGATTAACTTAGCAGCCGGCATGACTCCAGAACTCGACTCCAAAGCACCGCGGTGACCGAGATCGCCCCAAGCTCGCCGACTGGCCTCATTCATGCTCAGCACACATTCAATTTCTTTCCACCATTCGAGAGCTCTTCCTTCTCGCTACATTCCCCTTCCTTCTTGCCTCGCCTTCTGCTTGGCCCGTTCTCCTGGCTTGGTCTTGCACCGTCAAAGACTGAAGTGGAGGAATCATTCGCCTTATCCGATGTAGCATTTGTTTATTTTTGTTTTTTAACTTTATTATTCGTTTTTTTTTCCCAAAAGTCGGGAACCCCCTCCGTTGGGGGTCCCAGACACCCTTTACGGATTTTATAACCGCATTTATCCGAGATCTACAAGCTCAATAAACTATATAGCAAGATACAAATATCTGGAGACTAAAACGAAAATTTATTAACTTAGCACCGCCCAACGCACCGTCTCCAGCACCGGTGCCGATGCCAAATCCGACTCCTCTGACTTCAGACTCGCAGTTCTTCCAACTTTTGTCTTCAACCCTCCTTCTTCCTCCTTCTCCTCCATCTTCCTCGCTTTTTTTACCGCCATCGTCCCTTTCTTCCTCTCCTCTGTGTTGATTCCATGCCATTTTCTTCTTTTTAAGGAGGGGGGGAACCCCCTCCGGGGGGGGAATCCCTGAACTCTCTGAAGCCAAATCCGCTCGCAACTCCGGTCCTACCATCTCCGAATCCTCTACTCCAGCCCTTTCCAAATTTCAAGCCCCTTCCTACGATCCAAAATTTCATTTTTTAGCGGGGGCTCCGCCGCATCCTACCAGTCCCTTAAGGGGGGCGTTGAATGACGCGATGGGGTACGAAAATCCGGTGGCGCGTGCGGGCCATATACCGTGTTCAAATGATTTACTTTATTATTTTTGATTGATTTCCCCTTACATTTATCTTATTAATTATTTATTTTTTTTATTTTTTTATTTTTTTTTTTTTTTTTTATTTATTATTGTTTCGAAAAAAAAACCTTCGGTTTTTTCGTCCGTCGTCGGGGAGGGGGGGGCTGAAGGGAGAGGAAGACCCTAATCCCACGGTCAAGTAAGAAAATTCATCCTACCGTTTGAGACAGCTATCTCTACTACCCACCGTTAATACGAGACTGAATTTTAAATAATTTTCTTTTCGTATTATATTCTTTAGTGTTATAAACCAACAAGAGCAAGTAGAAAGACGAATTTAACAAACAAACATTCGATATACGGGGTAATCGACATCCACAGAATAATAATCGACTTGGAACCGGTCCAAATGAATTATATCGATACATTCTAAAACTCTCTATGGCAACCAAAAAACCGCCCTGCCCTATGGGGGCTCCGCCCCTTTCTGGGGTAAACCCATTGCGAGTTCCAGGTTCAAACCTTCGGAAGTCGGTCTTCCAGAGCCCTTAAATTCGGTCCCTCCACCGACCGTTAAGAGAACGCCTAACCTCTTCACTCGACACCCGTCAAGCTTCGAAAAACCAAATGTTAAAACGTTCTCTGCAACTATGTGCAAATCCGGTTGGCAATCCGTGATTTCAGTTGGCTGTCAAGTTGTGCCCTCGCTTACCTCTAGTATTATAATATATAATATAATAATTAAATTATACTATTATTATCATATAATATATATATATATACATAATATAATAATATATAATATATATATATATATAATTAGTAGTTTTATATCATATAATAATAATAAAGTAATATACTAGCAAGTCTAGTACATCTACATATAAATAATATACACGTTATACATATATATGAACCACATAGGCTTGAACGTATTTTAACAATTAAGGATCAATTATAAGGACATATATAAGATGATATATTATAAAATATAAATATAAGTATAGTGATAAAGTAGCATAGTGTAATAATCACGTACTATGATATAATAATAACGACACAAGGATCAAGCACTTGTACGAACCTTGCCACGAATCGGAAAATCAAGAGGAGCCGAACAAACCACAAGGTTGCTACCGTACCGCTCCGACTAAGGAGAGAAGACTCCACTCAAGTGCCACGGAGCTTTATCTGGCTTACCGGAGAATATATATTATATTATATATAATAGTATATATATAGTAGTAATATAAGGCTATTATGAAATTATTATAACGTGTATGATATTATACTATATCGTATATAAATATATATATATAGATATACAAACTATAATATATAATATATACTATATATAATATACTATATAAATAATATATATAGTTATATCATATAATATATCATATAATATATATATGATCCATAATAATTTGGAAGAAAGACTTACTTTGAAAATTAGATCTTTTAAAGAATCTTCTTGTATATCTGTCGTTGTGAGGTTTATTACAAATTCAGTTCGGTTGGCTTGTGACGTGCTACATTCAGTATGTTTAGATTTGCAAATATTAATTATGTATTTTTCAATATGTCCATTTGGATTTATAGGAGGATCCCATCTTACAATAACTGACTTTTCAGCCTGAAAGGAAAAATAATAATAAATAAAATAATAATATATAATAATAAAATAATAATAATAATATTAATAATAATTAATAATAATAATAATAATAAATTAATAAATTAATAATAATTAATAATTAATAATATTGAAAGTTAATAAAAAAAATTAAGAATATTAAAAAAAATATCCCCTAAAAATAGGAATAATTTACCCTGACATCAATAATAATTATATAATAATAATAATAAATAATAATTAATAATAATAATAATAATAATAATAAATAATAATAATAATAATAATAATAAATAATTAATAAAATAATAATAATAATAATAATAAATAATAAAATAATAGTAATATAATTAATAATAAAATAATAATAATAATAATAATAATAATAATAATAATAATAATAATAATAATAATAATAATAATAATAATAATAATAATAATAATAAAAATAAATAATAACAATAAAATAATAACAATAAAGTAATAACAATAAAGTAATAATAATAATAATAATAATCAAGTGAAATAATAATAATAATAATAATAATGATATGCAATAATAATAATAATAATTAATAATAATTAATAATAATATAATAATAATAATAATAATAAAATAAACAAAAATAAATAAAATAATAATTAAATAATAAAAAAATTGCTATTCAATATTACAGTAATAACTAAAAAAAAAATATTTCTTATAATAATATTTGAAATAATAATAATAAATAATAATAAATAATAATAAATAAATAATAATAATAATATAATAATAATAATATATTTAAAAATAATAATAATAAAAATAATTAATAATAATAATAATAAATAATAATAATAATAATAATAATAATAATAATAATTAATAATAATCTAATAATAATAAAATAAAGATAATAATTAATAATCAATATCAATATAATATCTTCCCTCCTATAACATTCTATTCAGTAAAAAAAACAAATTTCCCTGCCGTTGTTTTTTTCCAGTTCCTCTTACCCTCCTTTACCACTTAAATAAGATAATATCACTGTTCTCTACAGTCAATTTCCTCCAGAACCTACGACTCCTCCACAAACGCTTTGTTACAAAAGTTAATTACCAAATCTCCAAATTATTAATCAATCGACAATTATACACTTCTCTTCCTGATATCTTGATCATTCACCAGTAATTCCACCGTATACCAACCTGATATAATCTAATTCTTCAGCTTTTTTCAAACTTCTACCCTATTACCTCTTCTTTACTAATTACCTCATCCCCAAAATACCTACTTCTTAGTTCTTACAGCCGTCAAACCCTCCACACACATTCACTATCACCTGTTCATCACTGTCAATGTTATTATACAGATTTCAAAATGCTCCCTCCACACTCTTCTCACAATTTGTTCTCATCCTCCGTCACAAAAGGCCCAACATTCCCCTATTCCATATTCTTATGAAGGATTCCCTTTTTGTTCTCTTTCTTAAAAATGTCGCACTTCCTTCCAGATAACTTATTTCTTGTTTTTATTCATCCAATTTCTTTTGTAGGTATTCCCATTCCTCCTCCTTTCTCCAAAACTGTTCTATTACAATTCCTTTTTCCTTCCTATACGTATCAAACTTTTAGCTCCTCACCCTTATCTTCTTCTCATCATTTTTGCTTTTAAACATTTTCAACCACGCATCTTTTTTACTTTTTACCGCTTGTATCACTTCGTCATTCAACCATTCAATATTGACTTTCTTACTTCCTACCCAAGAACACCCACATACTTATCTTGCACAATTAACAAAGCTTTCTTCATTTCGCGTTCAATTATGCTCAAGTATCATCATCAGTTTCCTATTCAGATATTCTCCTCACCAGGTAACTCACACCGCTTCCTTTTTCTTATAACCACGTTTTCATAACTCTCCTCACATCTTAATTCTCCCCATTTCCTTCCTTTTTTCTTTCATCTCATCCAAGTCCCCCAATAACTTAATCTTACATAAAACAGTTTAATAATCTGATATTCCCATCCCCAACTCCCTCACTGATTTAACATCCACCACATACTTCAGCATCTCATTCTTCACCAACACAAAATCCATCATACTTTTCACTTTATCACCATCTCTTCCTTTTCCCATTCTTGTATACTTATGGATAATCTTATGTTCGAAAAATGTATTTCTTAAGCACATTTCTCTCACCGTATAAAAATTTAACTCCTTCCTGCCATTCTCACTCTTTCCTTGATACCCAAAGCACATGTTATCTCATCCCTCTTTCGATTACTTATCCACCCATTAATGTCGCCCAACACAACCCCTCTGTAGCCCAAACTCACACCTTCCAAACATCATTCAGATCATTCTGTATAATATCACCCTCCTCAACACCCCCCTCAGATGGACCAAATACTGCCACCACACATACCTTAACATTTTCTAACTTAAAATTAACTTAATATTCAAACACTCACGTATACAAGATCCACCATAATCCCTAGATCACTCATCAGAATTAAGCTCCTTCTCTGACTCTCTCATTCCTTTCCATTACTGCATTCACACACTTCTCCCCACACCACTTATCCTCACCACTTCCTTTCATCTTTGTTTCGGTTACGGCAAGCGCATCAAATTCACCATTTCTAAATACAGCGATAACCTCACCTCTCTCCTCCCCACTATTTATTCCTCTAATATTCCACATACCCTTGCAATTTTGCCAATATATATACACGCGCTTACGCGCATTCATCATCAGGTCCGAGACATGCATGAGCAATCCTAAGCATTTAATACAATAGTTACCGGTCCCGCCCAAAATGCTACCAACGCCCTTTTAGTTGCCTAAAAAGATACGCTGAACATACAATGAGAGAATTCTCTCCTTCCCACAGGGATATATATATATATAATAAATACAAATTTTTTATATTAGCTTTTTATTAAAAGGGTTGAAACAAACATATCTTTTTTTTTAATAGGCCAATTTTCTTGACTATTAAAATTGGGAGTAACTGGGGGAGATTACATTCATAATTAATTATTATATGTCATACTAGCACAGACGTGCAAGTTATTTATTATTAAAAGCACTTTTTTATACATCCATTAGTATGTAGAATTGCTCTTAAAGTGTTTAGATATTTTCAAAGCTGCTTTTCTTTCACCGGAATAAAAGATTATTCAGATGAACGACAGGTAATATCAATAAATTCGAATCTTTAATAACCAAGATGTGCATTCGACAAGGTGAAATGATCGACAAAAATCAAATTAGGTCGACATTTGTAAAAAAAAAAATCTGTTATTTAGAGTTTTCCTAACGAATCTCAACCTATCCTAACCTAAACCTAAACCTAACTTAACCTAACCTAACTTAACTTAACCTAACCCTAACCTAACCTAACCTAACCTAACCTAACCTAACCTAACCTAACCTAACCTAACCTAACCTAACCAGCGAACTATTTATAAGTTTAATTGAACCTAACCTAATTAACCTAACCTAACTGAACCTAACCTAACCTAACTTAAACCTAACCTAACCCTAACCTAAACCTAACCTAACCTAACCATAACCTTAACCTTACCTAACCTAACCTAACCTAATCTAACCTATCATAAACCCAGCGGCGGTGTAAAGAAAATTTTTTTTGAGTCTTAGTCGACCATTTGATTCTGTCGAGCATTTGCTATCCCAATCAAGTGATTTATCACGACAAAGCAAATCAAAGAATGTCACTATAGGAAGTAAAAAAGAAGAACCTACTCTGGATAGATTAGAGAAAGTTTCAGACTTTATGAACTTTCATAACAGAGACCAAGACCAAAAAAGGAAAACATGCTTTTGACGTTACCGATAAAAGAATTTCTTGAAGATCTTTGGAAAAAAACTCATCTTTACAAACTCAGAATGAATATCTTGTATTTCATTCCCTCTAACAAGTTTCCTAGAGTTAAATGTACTACTACTATAAAAGAATAACAACTCTCAGGCCGGGAGTATTTTAATACATAAATAAAAAACTTTTATATTGAACATCAAATTCAGATTAAAGCAATAATAATAATGAAAATAGTTAAAACAATGCTAACTTATTTAATAATAATAAATAATAATAATAAAATAATAATAATTAATAATAATAATAATAATAATAATAATAATAATTAATAATAATAATAATAATAATAATTAATATAATAATAATAATAATAATAATAATAATAATAATAATAATAATAATAATAATAATAATAATAATAATAATAATAATAATAATAATAATAATAATAATAATAATACAGTTTGATTAATCTAAATTTTAAATACACTGAGTAATTCCGCAACTGTTACCGTAACATGAAACACCCACACCCCTTATATATATAATATATATATATATATATTAAACAAATTTTTATATTTAGGGATATCACATGTATAATATATATATATATATAATATATATATATATATATATAATATATATAATATATGTATAATATATATATGCGCTTAAGTGTTGATATACCTTTGAAATATTAGCGAAGGCCCTAATATTGAGAGGCTTGCTTGGAGTTGATGAAGGTGATCTTAACTTTACGACAGTTGCTTCACTCTCGCCCCAAGTTGCGTTATTCCTTGAATGATACAGTAAGAGGAGAATAAGGATCAAGGAAGGATGGAACTTTAATCGAGTTCCTTATAACATAAGTTCCCTTTTCATTTTCCTCCAATCACCATAACATGATTAGTGCAAGTCTCCATAAAAAGTTATCAAGATTTCTGCAATAAGTTGGAGTTTAACTGCCTCCAGTGGTGAGATGTACAGGTTCCATGTTACGAAAACTCTTTCAGTCGCCATCTATTCGGACAGATGAGAACTCTATGGCGGTTCAGGAACAAAATCCCAAGCTATCAATCTGCGACCAAGAAAAAATAAATAATAATAAAATAATAATTAATAATAATAATAATAATAATAATAATAATTAATTAATAAAAATAATAATAATAATAATAATAATAATAATAATAATAATAATAATAATAAATAATAAAAATAATAATATAATGATAATAATAATTAAATAATAAAATAATAATAATTAATAATAATATATATAATAATAATAATAATAATAATAATATAAAATAATACATAAAATAATAATAAAATAATTAAATAATAATAATAAAATAATAACTAATAATAATAATTAATAATAATAATTAAAATTAATTAATATAATATAATAATTAATAATTAATAATAATAATAATAAAATTAATAATAATAATAATAATTAATAATATAATATATGTAAAATGGAGCATCCACTTCAAAATAGTTTTCTTTATGACAGGAACAGCTACAGAACAATAAAGATCAATTAACGCTATATACGCGTAGAAGAATTAACATTATAATAAAAATATTATATGCTTTGTTTATACGAGAGATACGAGAGAAGAGGATAGAAGATGAGAGAGACCGAGATGAGATGAGAGCAACGAAGACAGACGAGAAGGACCATGAGACAAAGGAGAGAGAGAGAGGAGAGAGAGAAAGAGGAGAGAGAGAGATGAGAAGAGACGAAGAAGAGAGAAGAACGAGACACTAGCAGAGAGAAAGAGAGAGAGAAGAAGAGAGAGAGAGTAGACGGAGAAGAGACTGAAGAGAGATGAGAACTCGACATGAAGAGAAGACACTAGAGAAGAGAGGAAGAGAGATTGCCTGTTAAATTTGAGAATTTGGAAGAGAAGCAGAAGATGTTTGGCGATGTTAAGTTCTGATCATTGGAATGTGTTCAGTAGGTTGGTTTCTATGATGAGTAATACTAAATACTATGAGTGTTTCACCTCTTGAGCGGGTTTGTGTGTGTTATACATGCAGGGATGGACTTGAAATCCCCGCCAGTATTCAAGTTATTAATTTGAGTTTAAGGGATTTAAGTCTGATACTAATGCCTGGTATTGTTGACAGTGTGTTTGGTGTCGGATATATAGATATTAATAAAGGGGTATGTATATTTTAAACATATTAGTATATATTTTAGAGTGAGAGCGGTTGCAGGGTACCATGTGGAGAGCATAATTAAGAGTGG
>JABUQX010039568.1:5000-15000 GCA_015478945.1 Trachelipus rathkii
ACGATTTTTCGGTGACTGTTTAATATGTAGCAATTCAGGGACGATTTTTTAAATTCTTCCTTGCAATTTGGTCATAGCGAACAGGTGTAGATGTGCCTATATTGAGAAGATAAAAGATGTGTAAAATCATTTTACAAGGAAGATCTCGGAAGTACAATGAAAGATTTAGAAGAGGCAATTTTCTTAATGGAAGTTGAAATGCAATCACAGCACAGGTCGCCAAAACCGCAATGATGACTAGGTATCTTGTTCGCAGTCACATTCAAATATTTACGCTCTTGTTGCAAATACTGGCCATGATTTTATCCCGTGTTTAATTGCTCGTAGAAGAAGCGCTTTCCCATTAAGACTCTCGAAAACCTAGCTTGAGAAAATACCATTGGAGATGAAAAACTTACTGTGAAAGACCTCTACATGACATGCGAAATATCTGCAAGATAAAAAATTCAAGATGTGTATCTCAGACGTCGCTTCCTCGCAGTCAGGCAATAAATTTAACCGAATTCAGGCAAGATGATTTTTAGTACTTCATATAAATTTCTTCCCATTTTTCCTTAGGAATCTAATATTTTTGTCCTTCCACTTTATATATAATGAAGACATATGAAATTATACTATATATATATATATATACTATATATAATCATATATATATTATAAATGATATATATATATAATAATATATATATATATATACTAATACTATATATATATATATATATATATTATATATATATATATATATATTTATATTAAAATATATACTACTATATATATATATACTATATATATTATCATTATATATATCATATATATTATATATATATATATATATGTATATATAATAAATATAATATAATATTTACTTAATCAAAGAACGATTTTGCTTTTGGCCCTCCCCCGAACAAAATTTCTGGGATACGCCATCTGTATATATATATTATATATCAATATATACTATATACTATTTATATATATATAATATATCATATATATATATATATATATATATATATATATATATAAATATCATATCATATTAATATAATATATATATATAATATATATATATATATATATAAATTTTCCGGCAAACGGAACCTGCACAGACTAAAAATTTTAAAATTTCTGCTCCGACTTCTGCTCCGTCCAAAAAATTTCGGCTCCAACTCCGGCTCCGACTCGACAAAAAAAAGAATCGTGTTCCCTCCAGGTTTCACCCAAAGCTTTGCGGCTCCGTGCTCCAGTTACAACTGTGGCTCCGCATCCCATATATTTATATATATATATATATATATATATATATTATACATATGAATATATCATATAAATAATATATATATCAAACTATATATATATATACGTATAATATATAATATATATATATAGATATATATATTATACTGATATATATCCTAATTATATATATAAATATAATATATATATAAAGATATATATATAATTATATATATATTATATATATATATAATATATGATATACTATATATATATATATATATATATATATATATATATATATCATCACCCACCTTCTCTCCCCAAGACTGGGGGTAAGGTGCGTCACATGCACTTCGATTTTGATTGGTATTAATTTTAAGTATTAATCAGCTTTGATTGGTTTTTAATATTATGTATTATTCAGTTTTAATTGATATTAAATTTTAGGCATGACTCTTTATTAATTAACTGGCAATAAATTTTAAGTACAGAATTTATCGGTATTAGTTGGTATTAAATTTACATGTTAATTTGTATCAAAGGGTATTAAATTTTGCGCATTAATCTTTATTCATTAGCATTAAATTTTAGGCATTAATTTGTATTAAATTTTAGATATTAATCTGTAGTAATTGGCATTAAATTTCCGGTAATAATCTGTATTTATTTGTATTAAATTCTATGTATTAATTTGAAATATTAATCTGGTAATTATTATAAAATTTTGGAATTAATTATTATTAAATTTTAGATATTATTCTGTAGTAATTGACATTAAATTTTAGGCATTAATCTGTATAAATTGATATTAAATTTTACATATTAATCTGTATTACTTGGTATTAAATTTTTTTTTATTAATCTGAATTAATTGTTGTTAAATTGAACGTATTAATCTGTATTAATTGATATTGAGTTTTGCAATAGAGTTTAGCTCAATGTAGAGAAATCGATATTTTTTTTAAGGAGTAATCGATATTTTTTTTAAGGAGTAATCGATATTTTTTTAAGGAGTAATCGATATTTTTTTAAGGAGTAATCGATATTTTTTAAAGGAGTAATCGATATTTTTTTTAAGGAGTAATCGATATTTTTTAAGGAATAATCGATGTTTTGATATGGGCTGGAAGCAACTCTGCCACATGTTGTTAATAAAAATTTGTTACAACTTCGATTTATATATCGATAGTATATAGTATATATATATAGTATACTACTATATATATAATATATATTATAATATCTATATTAAAATATATATACTATACATATATATTATATATAATATATATATATATATAATACTACATAAATAATATATAATATATATATCATATATATATATACGATAATACAATACATATATATAATATATATATATAATATATCATATATATAATATATATATATATTATATAAAACATAACGTATATATATATACAAACACAAATACACACACCAACCCAACCAAAATCAAACCAAACCACACCCAACACCATCAAAAAAACCTAACTATATATATATAATATATATATATATATACTATAATATATAGATATATCAATTATACATCATATATAACTATATATAATAATACTCATATTAATAATCATATATATATATAATATATATAAAGAACGTTATTCGATATTTTCATATATTTTTAAATAAGTAAGGTTATGATAAGTTTTGTTAAGTAGACAGATTTTCTGTGTACACTTAACAAAACTCTCTCATAAGGTTTTTGGCTCATTGACCAAACCCTGCTATACAACATAAAATAAATCGGTACGCTATATTTATTATATATGAGAGAGATTTGGTCAGTGGTATTATAGACCTCTTACATGGGGTCGAAAGATATTAAAAAAATCGATTATGGGAAAGAAATATCGATATTTCATCAGATAGAGCTATACACTCAACTATTACATATTAATCTAAATTAATTTGTTTTAAATTTATGTATTAATTTTTATTAATTTTTATTAAATTTTAAACATTAATCTTTACTATATTGGTATTAAATTTTGCGCAATTATCTGTATATATATTAAATTTTACGTATTAATCTGTATTGAATGGTATTAAATTTTGCTCAGTTATCTTTATCAATTAGTATTATATATTATGTTTTAATCTTTAGTAATTAATTATTAGTGTTAAATTATAACCATTATTTTTTATTAATTAATTATTAATTGGTTTTGAATTTTAGATGTTAATCTGTATTAATTGGTATTAAAGTTTAGGTATTTATGTTAATTATTATTAAATTTTTGGATTTTGTCTGTATTTATTGGTATTAAATTTTATTCATTAATATATATATATATAATACTAATATACTATATATTTATATATATATAAGTATATATATATAATATAATATATATAATAATAATATTATTATATATATATTATCATTATAACTATATAAATAATATATATATAATATATATATTATACAAACTATATATACTAATATATAAATATACTGATAGTCAATATATTAATTTCATTATATATTATAATATATATATGATTATATATTATCTAATATAATATTATATATTATATATATATATATATATATATATCTACAGTATATATGATATATTATATTGTATATTAATCATATATTATATATATATACTATATATCATATCATATATATTATATATTTATATATATATATATATATATACTATATACTATATAGTAATATTATATATATATATATATATTATATACTATATATATCATAATCATCATAATGTAATATTAATGATTATATATTATATATATATTATTATTATTATTATAATATATTATTATTATTAACTTTTATTATTAATTATTTCATATTATATTAATTATATTATTATTATGACATTATAAATATTATTAGTATTATTCATTATGATTATTATTATCTTGTATTATTATTATATAATTACATGCTATTTTTATTATTATATATTCTTTATTATTAAATTCATTCTTATGTGATTATTATTATTCATTATTATTATTATCTATGTATTATATTATTATTATTTATCTTTAACTCCATGTTTAACTTAATTATTATTTATTATTGATTATTATTAATATTAAATTATTCTATCTTTACGTTATTATTTAAACGCGTTACCTGATATTCATTGTGTTTATTATTTTATTCTAGCCTGATGATGGTTTGTGTGACCGGAAACGTCTGATTACAGTAATAAATGTTATCGAAGTTTTTATTCGTCTTCCTGTTTCTTATAAAATAAATATATATATATATACTTATATAATAGTTTATATATATATATATATACATATATTAAATATATGACTATATATATATCATAACTATATATATAAATCATATATATATAATATATATTACTATAGTATATCATATATATATATTATACGTAATATACTAGTATATATATATAATTATATCAATACTACTACTAATATATATCATAATATCATATCTTCTTATGACAATTGCAACAATATCTATAATAATATTTATCATAATAATAATAAGAGAGAGAGAGAGAGCGCAGGAGAGAGAGAGAGCGAGCGAGAACGAGAGAGACGCACGAGAGCAGAGAGACGAGAGAAGGAGAGAGAGAGAGAGAGAGAGAGAGAGAGAGAGAGAGAGAGAGAGAGCAATCAAGGATCTCACTCTAAGAACTAACTAGCCATAAGTGGTCAAATTCAGAAGTGACTTAGATGTGTATTGAGGCAGGCAATATGTATCTTTGATTGGACAAAAAAGCAAAGATAAATCAACAGAAGACCGAAAAACTGTATGACATTGGCTATTGGACTGAAAATTTTAACATTACTACAGAATGCTGTATGCTATAGCATACTTTTTACTTGTACCCTTCTGATCAACTATAGATATCGAAAAGAGAATTCAAAATATGTACTTGTCCTGATTTCGGCAAAAATTTATTTGTAATTTTATTTCTGCCTATCAAAGAAGTTGTCTTTCTGCAGTATTAAGAACAACGCCTTAGCACACAAAGTTTTATTATATCATGGAAGTCTCGGTATTTAAACCATGGATAAAGCACACTCGCGCATCTGTCGTATTTGCATATACCCTCAGCAATGACGGTGTCCACTCATCTTTATTAAAAGAAAAACTTGTGAAGAAACCGTACTTTAACACGATTCAACTTCTAAAATCTTACCATCAATCAGAATATCAGAATATTTAGTCCTTCAATGTCCATCTCTCTCCTTACTTTCAAGACTATGGTTTTGCCCTTAAACTTTTTTACACAATCTTCTTCAAAACACTCATCCCATGACTGTTGATCTTCAACTCAATATCTTTTCAACATGCACTACGGAATGCAGTATCATTTGCAAATGTGAAAATACTACGCTCATTCCCTCCTTCCTATTCCTCTTTGAATCTGTGTAACTTTGTTAACATATGCGATAAACAAAAAGGGGGAACATATCACCCAGTCTACCCCTGGTTTTATTTTTATAACTACTTTCTATTTTCATATTTAACACTGACTATGCATATAGAAACCCAGTTAATATAGGCTCTTGACCCCTCTCGATATTCTTTCTGATATTCCTTATTTTTCTACCTTTTCCACAGCTTTCTCCTAAAGATAGAATAGAAGGTCTTTTGCAGGTCTGTAAAAACAATATTCAGTTTAATTATTATATATACATGCCTCCTCCACGATCTGTCTCAAAACAGTAATAAAATCCGTTGTCGATAATCATTCTACTCTTCACCCAACTTTGTCCAAATTCTCTATTTTAGTCTTTCCTTTATCATTCATTTGTACATCAGAATATCTACTCTTATATGTTAACATAATTACGTTCTTTCCCAACTCTTTCTGCACTTTTCCTCTTTACCTACATGCATTCGGTACCTGCAGCAAATGGCTTTCAACCAAGGATCAGTAGCTCAGCTCCCACACCTGTTCCGGCTCCAATATTTTAAAATTATCTAGCTCCGGCACTCCAGCTATACCTTCTGCTCTATTTACACTAATGAAACATTATGTAACATTATAAAATTTATGAAGTATGTAATATAAAAGAGAATGCTCGCTAATGGCGTCTTTGCACACCCAACCGCTTTGTCACTGATCGTGGCACAAAACACTTGTTTTCTAGTCTTCCTTTTTCTGTGTCATTTTTCTGATTTCATTTTCGTGTATTATATATATATATATATATATATATATATATATATATATATATATATATATATATATATATATATATATATATATATATATATATATATATATATATATATACTATATATATATATATATATATATATATATATATATATACTCGTATATACGGTATATATCATTTAATTTTTTAAAAATTATCTTCTTTTTCTCAAGTAACAAAATTCAATCATGATAATGGAAAAAGAAAGTTTCAAGCTAGAGAGAGAGAGAGAGAGAGAGAGAGAGAGAGAGAGAGAGAGAGAGAGAGAGAGAGAGAGAGAGAGAGAGAGAGAGAGAGAGAGAGAGAGAGAGAGAGAGAGAGAGAGAGAGAGAGAGAGACCCTGATAAACTATAAGTACTTATGAATTGAGGAAATTTGCCTCAATTACAAATAAACTACAAAGAAAGAAAGAAGATGAAATTTATAGGCAATGAAAATATTATCTATAAGCACCCTTAGGTAACAACTGGAAATGATTTGATGTGGGTTGCCTGCTAGAATGAAAATCTTTTTATCTCCACCGAATTCTCTATTAAAAATACTAGAACGAAGTAATGCTGCCCCTAATCTATTAGTTTTGTTCTTCTCTAGATTTTACTAGACGAACTTTGGAATGCTTATCTATTATTTTTAATAATAGGATTTAATGATATTAAGAAGATTTACAATCGAACCTACTTTTTCTTTTCAATATCATCGGTATTTAACCACAATCTACTTATAATAATCAAAGTATCTAATTATAATTAGATAATTTTATTTACCACTACTATAATTATAGCATATTGGTAGATAAAATTAGAGCCACCCTCGGCAGACCTATCATTTGGTTTTGACACTTTGCACTAATACTGATATACTTGTAAAAGATTTGGAAGAGCTCACACTTTAGCTATGTATGAGGTAAATTTCCTTCTCTTCATAGCACTCACTCGACTAGAGATGCCAGTCACGTGCCCAAAGATTTAATGTGTCAGGAATATACTGTAAATATATAAATATACTTCATAAGTAGTATTGATTTGTCAAAATTTTAGAATCCTATTCTCTGCTTAATTTATATTTTACCAACCAGTTCTCTAACGAAAAGGGTTATAATATATATATATATATATATATATATATATATATATATATATATATATATATATATATATATATATATATATATATATATATATATATATATAATTATATATATATATATATATATATATATATATATATATATATATATATATATATATATATATATATATATATATATATATATATATACTACTATATATATATATATATATATATATATATATATATATATATATATATAATAATAATAATAATAATAATAATAATAATAATAATAATAATAATAATAATAATAATAATAATAATAATAATAATAATAATAATAATAATAATAATAATAATAATAATAATAATAATAATAATAATAATAATAATAATAATAATAATAATAATAATAATAATAATAATATATCATAATAATAATAATATTAATAATAGTAATTATAACAAAAATTTATTTATTATTGTTAATATTATTTTTTCCTACAAAAAAAACCTTTTGTTAATATTTAAATTTCAACGAATCTCATATATATATATATATATATATATATATATATATATATATATATATATATATATATATATATATATATATATATATATATATATATATATATTATATATATATATATATATATATATAAGGGATAGGACACAGGCACCATCTGAACAATACTATTACACCATATTTGGCATATGAAGTGCTAAGATGGATTGGAACGTATCCCTGCACTTGTGCTAAATAAATAATTCGTCCATTTCGCGCCTCATTCACACAGATTGTTTTTTCAGGGAAAGATCCAATATTTGGCTCGTGCTACGCCCAATTTTCACCCCCCCCCCTAAAAATGGACATAAAATTCGGAATTATCAGCCGATTTTGACCCTATAAACACCAAACTGTAGCTTTTTTTTTTTTTTTTTTTTTTTTTTGCCCTTTAAAACGTTGTTTTCTGGTGTTTTTCTGTGTCTGTAGTCATTCTTTCAGAATTTTCAATTTTCAAAACCCATGTTTTTGACATTTGTCGTATCAACTTCCAGAATTTTTTACGAAATGGCATCAAACTTGAAATATGCATAGATGGGTCCATTACCTACAATTGTCACATTTGCTTTTTTTGATTTTTTGAGTTGTCCAGCGTTGTCCAATTTCCAAACCCACTTTTTTTTTTATTTTAAAATGAAGAATTGCAATAACTTTTATCCTGCTCGGGCGAAGTGGATGAAATTTTCGGGTCATATGTAGTCGGAAAAGATGCACATTTTTTACTTAGATAATTTCTTTATATATTCATTAGTTTTGGAATTGTTCTTGAAACAAATTTTCAAAAAAAAAAAAATGTTTTGGAAATTTTTAAAAAATTTTCTTTTGAGTATACAAAAAAATTATCTAAGTAAAAAAGATGCATCTCGCCCGACTTTATAAGCCCTGAAAATTTGATGTTGATCGGACAAGTATAAAAAATATCTCAATATTTCACTTTTTCAAACATTTGAATTTTTGGAAAAGTGAAAAATTGATATATTATTTTTTCTACTCATCCGTTCAACATCAAAGATTTCAGGAGCTTACTAATCGAGCTTGGGTCTTTACTTAGATATTTTTTAAAAAATTTCCAATTTTTTCTTCTTTTTAAATTTGTTCCAAGAATAAATCCAAAACTAATGCATATACAAAGAAATTAACTAAGTAAAAAATGTGCATCTCTTCCGACTACATATGCCTTGAAAATATCATCCACTTTGCCCGAACAGGAAAAAAATTATCGCAATTTTTCATTTTAAAATCTAAAAAAAGTGGGTTTGGAAATTGGACAACGCAAATGTGACAATTGTAGGTAATGAACCCATATATATGCATATTTCAAGTTTGAAGTCATTTCGAAAAAAATTCTGGAAGTTGATACGACAAATCAAAAGCTATGAGCATTCTAGCGAAATTCACAGAGAATGACTACAGACACAGAAAAACCACAGAAAACAACGTTTTAGAGGGCAAAAACGCTACAGTTGGGTGTTTTTAGGATTAAAAGGCTGTGGGCCCAGGTATTTTTAGGAGGGGGGTGAAAATTGGGCGTAGAACGAGCCAAATATTGGACCCTGTCCTTCAACATGTCAATTCTACATTGGAGTGTTATGTAGGCTTCTCCCTTAGGTACTCCATTTTTTTTCACACACACACTACACTCACTACTTGAACAATACACTCTTTTAATAGTTAAAATAAAAGAATACGGCGACCACAAAAGTAACCGCCTTAATTAAAGAAGCCAGTATTCGTAATCGAAATTTAGGTGTTTAAGCCCCTCATTACTTACCTTTACGGACTATCCTAAATCTTTCGACTATATAAACCAAGAAAATAGATCATATTCTCTAATTGTCTTCTCCTTTCCCTGTAACCATAATTTTGGGTGGTCTCAATGCTCACCAC
>JABUQX010039568.1:17500-19910 GCA_015478945.1 Trachelipus rathkii
TATATATATATATATATATAATATAATAATATATATATATATATATATATATATATATATATATATATATATATATATATATATATATATATATATATATATATATATATATATATATATATATAAAATAAACACTCTCAATATATATATATATATATATATATATATATATATATATATATATATATATATATATATATATATATATATATATATATATATATATATATATATATATATATATATATATATATATATAATATATATATATATATATATATATATATATATATATATATATATATATATATATATATATATATATATATATTTTATATATATATATATATATATATATGTGAAGTTATGTTGGATGGTGAGCAACTGGAACAAGTGTCTGAGTTTAAATATTTAGGATATATGTTGGATGAAAAGGGAACAGATGACGCAGAGTGTAGTAGGAAAGTTGTGAATGGCAGGAAGGTGGCTGGTGCGGTGCAATTAAATCCTTGGTGGATGCAAAAGGACTAAGATGAAGTATGTTGTTACCTGTGTTAATGTATAGTAATGAAACTATGGTCTGGAATAAGAGGTATAGATCTAAAATACAGTGCTCAGATGTAAATCTTAGGGATGTGCTAGGTGTGAGAAGAATTGATAAAATGAGGAATGAACGCATTAAGGAGTTGTGTGGTGTGAAGAAAGGGGTAAATGAGAGAATAAATGAAAGAACATTGAGATGGTTTGGTCATGTGGAAAGGATGGATGATAGTCGGTTGGTTAAGCGGATGTGTAGCGGTGAGTGTGTTGGGAATCGACCGGCTGGGAGACCGAAGAAAAAGTGGATTGAGTCAATTAAGGAATGCCTGGATGAGAGGAATGTGAGTTTGACAGAGGCGAGAAGAAGATGCATAATAGGAGTGAATGGCGGGGTTTTGTGAGGGGGTATGGTTGTAGCCCACCTGGGCCAAATGATGAACCCTACATTGACGAGATGACATAGTGAGAGTCCGTCGCGGTCCCGTGAAGCTCTAGGGTGGATTTTTCTGACTGCGATGAGTTCTCAGTAAAAGGTATAAAAGGGACGGTAAGGCTGGGCTTTCTTTTCGACTTGCTTCATATTCTTCTACTACTTTTCTGTTTCCGGTGGATGTATCACACCTTACCCCCAGTCTTGGGAAGTGAAGGTGGTTTGATGATGATGACGATGATAATATATTCACCTTATTCACCTTATTCACCATCCCCTCTGGTAGATCTGTATTGACCTGTCAGGTGTCGCCTCTGCAGAACCTCCTCCAGTGGTTTCTATCTTCGTACATTCTTCTCTCCTCCACATCCACCATAGACACTCCTCTGACGTTCATCGCATCTTCCACCGCATCCCTCCATCTTTTCTTCGGTCTGCCCGCAGGTCTACGGTCCACCGGCGTCCACTCCAGCATCTTTCTTGGTCCAGTTTCCTCTTCCATTCTCTTGAGGTGTCCATACCATCTCAGTTGATTCTGTTGTATTTGTTTAGTTATTGATCCAATTCTCAGCTCTCTCCGTATTTCCTCACTTCTCCGCCTATCTCTCAGGGTAATTCCTTCAATCAATCTCAGCACCATCTCCGCCGCCTCCACTCTTCTCATTGTGTTGTGTTCAGTGCCTAGTACTCTGATTCGTACACTAGTAATGGTTTCAGTATTGTTTTATATATCAACATTTTTACTCTTTTGGTATTGCAGCTTCTTTCAGTACTGGATACACTGCTCCTACATTCCGAGAGAACTTCTTTATTCTCTCTCCTATCTCCTCTTCCTTTTCTCCCCTCCCCTCCATCATCACTCCCAGTATGAACTTATCACATTGATTATATTACTATGTTGATGTTCAGTTGTTTCTTTCCTCCCAACTATTCTCATTACCTCGTCTTCTCCGTGTTCATCTTCTAACTTTCTCCCATTTGGGCATCCCATCTGTTCCAAGCATTTCCTGCTGATCCGCTCCCTCGCCTGCTATCAAAGCTGCATCGTCTGCGGATCGAACCGTGCCTCCTTGTCCATGTGACTTTGTGCACTCTACCGTCCATAATATGTATAATATGAATAGCAGGGGCCTGAGTACACTGCCCTGTCTCACTCCTCGGAATTCACCTCAAACCATCCTTCTTCTGCCTCCATATCATCTCTTATTTCACTGACATTGTCACTTTGTGCTCTTTTAATTTTATTTAACATTTGGCACCATTCAGAGTGCTCTAGGCTTTCCTATCAATTATTATCAAGAACTTGTGAGATTCATATATTTATATTATATATTTATTAAACCCATTATTATTTAGATCATTACCAGTTCTACCTACCACCATTCTTATGTATATGTTATATGTATTAGTGAGATAGACTATATATACTCTATGTGAGTA
>JABUQX010039569.1:0-20397 GCA_015478945.1 Trachelipus rathkii
TGAGAATGGAAACTATTGTGTTACACTTCCTTGGATTGCCAACAAGATTAAATATGTACCATCAAATTTTAATGTCTCATTAAAAGTAGCAAATAGGGTGTTTAATAATTTACAAGTAAAAATTTATTAAATGAATATAATGCAGTCTTTCTAAGCCAACTAAAGGAAGACATTGAATGTGTCAATATACCAGAACATGAGAGATCAATATGTCTTTGTTCCTGATAGACTCAGTCATAAAAACTGCAGAACAAATCACAACAAAAGTAAAAGTTGTATTTAATTGTTCTTTCAAATTAAATAAACTCCATCCCTTAATGAATCCTCTAACACTGGCATTGATCTTATTAACTCTTTATTAAAATTACTATTTGATTTTAGAACTAATAATTATGTAGTCTTATATCAAACAAGCTTTATTAAGTATCAAATTAAGATTCTAACAAAAATAAATTTTGCTTCTTATGGTTTGTAAATTAATAAATTAGTCACTTATAGATTTAATACAATGTTTTGTTTGGATATACTGTTTCCCCATTTCATAATGCAGTATCATGCCTCCAAATTTCTTAAGAACAAATGTACCAAAATTTTGCCATCTAACTTTTATTACATAACTTAATTTTTCTGGTAATGGCATTGATGATATTAACAATATGTATAACCTGACCTATAGAATGCAGAGTGGAGGTTTCATGAGGAGATCATGGAACTCAAACTCTGAAGTAATGCAAAACAGCTTTAAACAAGAGGTGCTGGAACAAGAAAGTATATACGAAAGTGTTGGGTTATCAATACAATATAAAATATGACACCATGCTATCACCTTAGTAGATTTCAACGAAAACCTAAACAACAAAATACAACTTTTATCCGAAATCTCCAGTTTTTGATCCCATGGGACTTGCTTTGCCTGTCACAGTCAAAGGCAAGCTTCTCATTAAAGAAACCTGGCAACCAAAGTATGAATGGGATCAACCTGTCTCACAATTTGAAATCTGATTGGTGTAAACTCAAAAAAAGAACTCAGTTTACTACCTAATATCAATTATCCCAAACAATCATTAAATAAGCGTCACACTTTTGGTCTCAATGCATTTTGCGATAGCTCCTCCCTTTGTTATGACGGAGCCTGAAAATCATTTCTAATAATAATAATAATAATAATAATAATAATAATATAATAATAATAATAATAATAATAATAATAATAATAATAATAATAACAATAATAATAATAATAATAATAATAATAATAATAATAATAATAATAATAATAATAATAATAGTTTTTGCTAAATCTAAAGTAACTCCAGTTAATCCTTCAGTATTCCCACTCTGGAGCTTTTAGGAGTCATTCTTGCAATGAAATATTTGAGTATTAAATTAGATTCATATTCACAATTTGCTTTTGATAATGTGAACATAAATGTAGACTTTCAAGTTGTGCTGACCTGGGTATTTACTGGTGAAACTAGGGTTAAGGTTAAATATGTTAACAATAGAATTAAGAATTTTAATGTTCTGTTGGAGGACTTAAAAAATAAATACAAATTAAAATTTATTTTCAGCTATGTCCACACTGAGCAAAACCCTGTGGATATGCTTCCCAGGGCATATCCTATAAAAAATTTAATTACAATTTAAAGTTTTGGTTGCATGGACCCACTTGATTGACACTAGACTTAAGTAAATGGCCTCAGCACCCCTTATTTTATCTCCCATCTGAGTTGAAAAACTTGCAACTCTCAATAATTTTGATACCATTGTAAATAATATTTTACCTTATGATTTAATTAATAAGTATTCTAGTTTTAGTAAGGTTTTGAATATTACAAGGTGTTTATTTTCTCTTGTAATATCACCAAAAAAGATCCTTACAAAAAAGCTGTCCCTTTCTGGATCAAAATAGTACAACAAACATGTTACACCAAGGAATAGAGTTTCTGAAATCATACAATAAAAATGATAACATCCCTTTATTAGTCAATAATCTTAATTTGTTCATAGATGCTGATGGTATTTTAAGATCTAGAGGTAGAATTTCTAAGTGTACATATTTTGATTACAATGTTCATAATCCCATCTTCTTTTCAAGATTCCATCATTTCACATCCCTACTGATTAAAAATTGTCACATAAAAGTTCAACATCTTGGTGTAGATTCTACCCTTACTTTAATCAGAAACCAAGGTTTATGGGTACCCAAAGGTAAACATGCTGTCAAAAAGGTGATCAAAGAATGCATGATCTGCGCTAAAATCAATGTTCATACATTCAAATATCCAAATTATACCAGATCTGCCCAAACGTCAAGTGCACCTAAATACCCCATTCAAATTTGTTGACATAATTTATACAGGGCATGTTTTTATTAAAAATGAAAGTACCAATATGAATGAAAAAATGTTCATTCTGGTATTTACTTGCCTCAACATCAGAGAAATTCATTTAGAATTGATACCAGACATGAGCGTTCAAAACTTCCTATTGGTTTTTCAATGCTTTTGTAATTTGTATTCCATCCCTGACTATATATATACTGACAATGCTTGCACTCTGAGAAAGGTAGCACTATTTTGTTCAAAGCACTTGAGTCTGATGAGTTCCAAAAGGAACTTGCCAATAACATTAAGTGAGGGTTTTGACAATCCCCCAATAACAAGTTAGATAACTATACCATCAGCTTGAATGATGATGGAGAACACCCACCCATATACACGATCGAGGGAGGCTGTCAAGAGTAGTAGTTAGTTTTAAGGTGTAAATAAGTATATATATATATATACGGTATATATCAAATAAATAAAAGAAAAATTACCAAAACCAAAAAAAGACAAAAATTCCATTAATCTTATTTTTCAGATAATCATTATAGGCCATTCATGGTGTTTGTGATTTATTTATTTTTTTACAATTTAAAGTTTTGTTTTTGTTTTTTTTGAAGGAATATATTTCATTATTTTTTTTAAAGAAAGATTTATTTACTGGAAAAAAAAAAAGGAAAAAAGATAAACTCTGGGAAAAAATTTTCCCTCTTGTTTACTAAAAACCAATGGGTTAATAAATAACCCAGCAAAAACAATGGCATTTTAATTTGTTCCTGGGGATCTGATGTGACTGAGCATTAACTACAATGTCAATACCAGAATTGACAGGTGGGGAGGAATGAGGAGGTTTAATGTTTCTTCTTTCCCTCTCTCCCGCAGTTGATTGAATTTTAAAAAAAAAAAAAAAAAATTCTAACCAAGAAAAAAAAAAAGCAAAGAAAGATCAGAAAATTGAAAAAAAAAAAAGAAAAGTCTAAATGCTTATTTGGAAAGAGAATCAGATCAAGAAGAATGAAAGGTCATTCTGTAGGAAAAAAATGCTTCACCCTAACCATAGGGTAAGTGAAAGAAAATTATATTCCATATATTATGGGTTAAATTTGCAAGGGAGGATAGAATAAACTTTAAAAAAGAATTTAGAATTTAATAAAAAATGACATTTAACGATCATGACAAAACTACTTGTATTTTTAACTACCATAAATGAAAATAAAAAAAAAAATTTTTTTTATAATAATATCTCTAAAATAAGAAAGCAAGGAGGGAGGAGAGGATCTGTCTTGTCTACTAATGCTTTTAATACTTTAGGACCACATTGGGATCTTCTATCAAAGTTAGAAAAAAGCCAACACAATAATCTTTCCTTTGGGGAGGAACCCCCCCCCCCCCTTCCAGAGAATTACCATCAGTGAGACTTTCGAAGCTCATCAGATTTTCAGTGAAAGAAAAAGTTATTCCCCCACAAGTTCAGACTCATTCACTCTGACATGACAACCCCAAAGGTGTGACCACATCAAGAGTATCATTTTTATCTCTATTAATTTTAAGGGTATTTCGCCAAAAAAATTTAAAATTTAACAAAATTTTTTGGTCAGCCCTCTCTGGTGGGTTGGTGAGTGAAGCTAATAGTGAGCTACATGCTATTGGATTATGTGAATAATTATTAGTCCAAAACACTATAATAATAAATATTACTTTTAATGCACGATAGTTCATGTGAAAGAATTACTGTGATAGCAATAGGGGCTCATTAGGTTATCTTTCTTATATAAATCCTACTAATAGGGTGTTCATGCAAGAGATGGATGAATCAATAGTACGAATTTTGTGAAAGCATATACGCGGTTTAAGTTACAATTTATGATTTCTTTCCGGCGTGTTATTATATATAATAATTAATATATATAAATTCATAAAAGTAATATTAATATATATATGAATAGTTAAACTTGAACTTTATAACGCTTATAAATTCAACATTACAAAGTTAATAACTAGACATTAGTGATACATCAACATATCTTTACAAACAATTAGAAGAAAAAAGAAGTACTAATTGTTTAATTACTAGACGATTAGGTTATCTTTCTTATATGAGAATTATTTCACCAAATATAATAAGTTAGTTTCAGATACAGCCTTACCTTATCATCGCCTACCAAATATAATATATCAACTATTTATTTATTTTGAGGGAATATCAACTAATCTACATATACCCTACCTATTATAGTGTATATCACATTTATCAAAATCACTCAGTATTACGTATCTACCTATTACTATATAATACTAATAATATTGTTAAAGGTAAGTAAGCACACATGTCGGACCATAAATAATAAATATCGTACGTCGAAATCAAACATAAATATATTAAATTTAAATGACTATTAGCATATAAGAAATCAAACACGCACACGAAATCACAAAAAAGAAAAAAAGCTAGTCATTTCTTTAACTCTCACGCATCATTCAAATCTGCCTGTTAATAATCTATTTGTACTTATATATACATCTAAAATAAAAAATCATTAAAAACCATTCACGATTTTCAAAATCAGACATTGTATATTTCCTGCTTAACGCTCGCATTGCTAAGGGAGATATCACTTACATGTCTTAATTGTATATATCTTGCTCTTATTCAAATAATTATATTATACATTATTATATGAATTAACATTACTTCTATAATAAATATTATTATAATATATATAAATATTATATATATATATATAATATACATTTAATTATAATATATACTTTTTCTGGATTATAATTTAATAAAATCAATATAATATATATAATTATAAATTAGCTGTTACTGATTTATTTAGGAACTCCGGGGAGTTTTTGGATTTTCTTTTTTGTTTTTTTTTAGCCACCAGTAGAGCTAGTATACTTGATATTCTCTAAAATTCCTAACAAAACTTATTGTCAACGAGTGGTGAAATCATGGCGACATTGCTATTCATTCTTCAAGTTTCCGAAGATATTTTAAATCAATTATTTTAAAAATACATTTATTTTCAGAAAAACTCTAATAAAATAATGAAATATACTCGGAAAATACGAACACATCACAGTAAAAACCTAAATATGCCATATTTGAAATCGATAAGTCGATAAAGATATTATAACAATGCTTACAAAAAAAAAATTAAAAAAAGTTAAAAAATTATTTATATATCATACAAATGAAATATCTCGAAAATACTACCTCATTCCAGTGAAAAACCAATTACATACCCTTTGGAATACAGCGCGTGTAAAAGTATTATTAAAAAATTAAAAAAAATAAAAAAAATAAAAAAAACATAAAAAAATAAAAATAAAAAATTTAGGTAGAAGGGCTCGAGCGACGGGCAAGAGGGGGTAACGTATTTGCCTCATACCCGTAAGGGAGAGGCGGAGGAGATATGGATTGTGATCACAAGAGCGGGGTTCGGAGACCCTCCCGGAAGGGGGGGAAATAGTCCTACCTGTCGTCCCTCGAAGGCCGAGAGCACGACCTGTCATATGCTCGATATGCACATTTATCTCCGTTATACACATAGGAATATTCCTTTAAATAAAAAAATAACAAAAAAAATATTTTAACTGACGGAGTTTTAAAAAGTAACTGGTCTATATATTCTTTGTGAATATGTCGGTCACCCTTCATACATATATATTACCTTGAGTGAGTTCTAGGGCTTGCACGAGATTCGGAGAAGGTATATAAAAAGATACAAGACAAAACATAAATCTCTTAGGAGAGCGCAGATGAAACTAAACAGGTCCTATATATACACGTACTATAATATATATATAGTATATTGTAGATTGATTAGGGAGTAGTATATATATAGATATAACTTATATATTATAATAAATATATTATTAATATATATATATTATATATATACTATATATATATAACTTTATACATTCAGTGGCGGGACCTCCGTGATAGAAATGGATATGGGTGCGATTTCACATTATATATATATAAATATATGTCAATATATAAATTTAGTATATATATATAATATAACTATAATAAACTTTAAATTATATATATATATTATTAACGGTCTTGTCGTACGTACCAAAGATATAATATATATATAATAGTATATAGTAGATAAAAATATTAATATACTAACTTATAAGATATACTATAGTATACTGTCGCATCTATTATACAAAAGTTAGCCGCCCTATGACAATTATTCTAACTTCTACGGTAGCACAAGTTACATAAAACAGTTACCTGTTACGAATGATTTAAAATAATCCATAATAAAATATAAAGATGAATATACTTTAAAAAACATAAAATGGGGTTTTTTATAATTTGTGAGGCAAAGTCCATTCTTCTCGATCTTATTTGACTTGCAATAAGTCAAATCCACTGATCAATATTGTAAATAACTTCAGAGAACTGGATTCCTGGATCCAAATATCCATCATTCTGTTGTCAAGCGCAGAAGAGGGGCAATATCAGTACTTTCTCTGCATTGGATGTGCCGGAATTAACTGTTTTAGTCGTTTTATAATCCTAAGAAGAGACATCTTTCAGCTTCTCAAAGATGCCATTGGAGTAGCTCATCTAAAACGTTTTAGCAACCTTAATGTTACCATTCAAAAGCTCTGATCCATAAAGTCCATTTTCATTAATAGTAACTTTAGTACTAGATAATCCATTGACTCCTTTACAGGAAAGAAAATGTCTCTAGATATAACATTAAAGTTCAGAATTCTGAGTACAAAGAATGTAAAAAGATGAGGCATAAATAGTTACAGTCTCTTCAACATGCGAAACTGTGGAATGAGGTCTGTATATTTAAAGTTTTACGCTCGGAAAACTGAAGTCACTGCATATGATAAATGACAACTAAACCCGAACAGACCCTCTCCGTAGCTGAGATACTTAGTTGATCGTTACCCCACTCTTTTACAATACTGTAACTTTTAATTGTATAATTCGTTGGTATATCTGGATTGCAGTTAAAAAACGATCTCTCTCTTCACCCTCACAACCTCTACCGTTCCCTCAAGTACTTCCATAATGTGAGCATACTGTGTTTTCTAATCTTTCCTAATTCAAATTGTTGTTTCTTCACGCTTTGTTTTTGAGAATATAGTGTAGCATATTTATATGAAATTGAATCACTAACTCATTAGAAATCAAATCCAGGGTCACCGTAGCACCCCAAGTATATGCCGGAAAAACAGTGAGCCAAAAAAACAAAATATACAATGTTTAAATAAATGTTTAAAACTTCATTCTTTTTTGCAGATACTTCAATTAATTAGCATCGTCCACAGATGTGCAATTTATTTATACAAAGCACTCGTAACACTAAAGCTCTCTCACAATTCCAAGGAAAAACCACGTTTAACAGTTATTGAAGATGTATTAAATTTCACACATCTTGAGAATAAACAGTATGTTCTTGGTGCACCGTTTTATCACCAAAAAATCTCTTAATACTTATATAATATAATACTAGTGCCATACTGAGTGAGGATATCGAGATGAAAAAAAGGATTTGTGATATTGTATTTGTACTATTTTACACATATTGTTTGCAAAGAATTAGGCACTCACTAACTTCTGCGAAATTTAAGATAACCTGACTGAGTCATTATCAAAATAATTTGATGCGCATCATACACGTGTACATTAATGTGCACTTTGGATAAGACGCTGTTTTACTAAAAAGACCAGTTTACACACAACACTGAACGTGTCCCACTTAATAATGCGGCATCATATGTAAATATGAGCAAAATCTACCTATCAATTTTTTGGACAGTTCGGTAAATACCTGAGAAATTATTTTTTCATAGTTGCATTGAAGACGAAAGAGAGAGTCTCTAGCTAATATGAAACGATCATCATTGAGTTCCTCTTATGTGTGAGAAAGCTGGTGTAAAAAAGTACAACCTTTAGATCATAATATATTCGTCCGCTCTTTTATTCCCAAAGTCATATTTCATAGCGCGACTAAATGAACGACTATAATTGAAATTCAGTTGATTAGACATCAAGGTGTCATCTACTGATTAATGCAAGAAGAAATTATGCTATGACGTCATTGTGAAGTCACTCTTTATTATACTATATGTAATCCTACATATGTAACAAACAGCAATAAAAGCAAATATGCTAAAGTCATGTAATTTAAGTGTATTAGCAGTTATGTGAAAGATCGTGGCCGTTGTTTGAAAAACTAATAAGAGAAAACTTCTATATAAGTTGATCTCTAAAGTCTGGACCTAACTTCAGCATGTATTCTATAAGGATTTAAAACACTCAAAACACCCTAAGAAGTAGTACTCAGTAATAAATTAAACCTAGTGCAGTGCATGACCTCCTTAAGTGGGCGAAAAATATGCTTTCTTAATAATTTTGTGCAACACAACACATTTAGTATGGTTTGATAATTCGTGAGTGAGAGAATCTGAAGTACTGGTTACAGTTATAAGTGTATAAACACTAATTTGTCACTGTAATATTTGCATTCAACACCGTGCTATTTGTTGTAAGCAGAATACAATATTTATCTTTTATATTTCTAATTACTCCTATACGTAAATCGCACTAAATTAGGCCCTCATGTTTATAATGAAATCGATTACACAGAAGCCTTAATGTTACCTATTTTTGACCTGATAATGATGTGGCTAAATACCAGTCACTTCGCCAATTACTAGACACAAAATGCAATACTCCATCTCCCTTCAGATCGAATTACAAACAGTGGAAGCCAAAATGAAAATAGGGTTTCTCGCTGAGGATGCCAGCGAGAGAGCCATTATGTGTCTGCTTAACATAAAATAATTCACATATATTTGTTTGCGTGAGTGTAATAATCGAACGAAATAACAATCATACGGTTTATAATGTCTCTATTACGTATGATGTAGATTGAGATTAATTTTATCACATCCTGACATCCTGCATTCCATATCCTTTTCTATTTTAATTTTCTTTTAACCCTTCCTAAATTTCTTCTTTCACGTCTATTTTATTATCATTTAATTGTCATAATCACTCTCAATTTCAAATTTTTTTTTACTAACATTGATAAAAAAAAAAAAATATATACACCAATTTACAAAAACTCAACATCAAAGAACTTCGACACATTTCCAAAGTTAATTGAACTATATTGAGCGTTAACTGACATTACTCACAAATATAATATATTCACCTCGGGGGTTGTACAATCCTGACGATTTTGGTCGCCTCACATGGAAGAAATGAATCAATGTAAAAATTAAAACCCACAGTCTCTAATATAGGTTATATATATAATAATGTCTTGTAATATTACTAATAATAATTATATTATTTTCTCTTCATTAAAAGCGAAAGGAACAATAAAATGATATAGCTATAAATGAGCTAATATAAAAAATATATATAATAAAAAAATATAAAAAATTTAAAATCAAATAATGATTTTCGGTGGACCCTTTATAGCGATGCCTATATCAGGTTACCTCAATATCAATTCTTTAATCTCCGAACTAAATATATTCAAAAACCCTTCAAATTAACCCTTTAGATAATTCCTACTAACTTACACGTAAATTAAAAATACATATCATAATTAAAGTTCCCTAGCTTTCTTTATGACTATAATCTTACTATTATACTATATTATATATACTACATATATATATTAATAACAATAATAAACAATATTATAATATTACTCATTATGTACTAGTATTTTTCTTCAAAAATCCAATGATACAAATAAATATATGTAATAAATATAATTAATAAATATATAATAATAATAATATAATAATAATAATAATAATAATCAGGTGTAAGTCAAAATGGTTGATGTTTACAGCTATCGCCTTAAACTAGTACATTTTACAACCTCTCTCTATATCGCTGCCAGACGTATAATTTACATTAACTATTGGAGCGTATCAGCGGATGAAAATATTTCTATTGTACTCTATAATGAATTTTAAAAGCTACGTTTAACTCAGACAATGTTTGTAATTAATATTCTCAAATTTGCTCAGCTTGTGAAATTTTCTCTTTGGTTGAGGTTAGTATACTTAAAGGTTCTGAAGATTCCAATCAATCATTATATATAAAAACAATATTCTATTTTAATTTACGCTGTTCATAAAATGAACTCAATTAGAGTTATAATTCATTACTCAATTTAATGTTTAATTTAGTGACTGAAAGGCGGCGAGATCGCATCACATTATCGCTCCTATAAACCACGAGTGCCACTCAAATGATATATAATTAACTTAATAATCATCATATATATGAATACCATATACAAACTTATAATGAGAGTAATACAGATAAATAACTACTTATATCAGTATATAACATGAAATAACCTTAAATATATAATGCTTTATATATTATAATTAATATATATATATTCCCAATTAATAGTCAACTATATGTTTATATGAATATTCTATAGTTGGTTATTAGTTATATAAACCATTCCATTACCATTACACTTAATATAAAGTTAATTATGCAATCAATGTATCGTATAGTATAATACACCTAATCTTCGACATGTAATTCTCTCACTAATATATATAATATATTAAGATCCTTTAGAGCTGAAAGCTCCTCGTTTACTTTGAGACACTCTTTTCATATCGTTCGTTTCTTTTTAACTTGCCCGAACTCTTTTTTTATAACATAAAGCATTCATTTTTAGACCTTTTATCACTCCAAATATAACTATAGAGGAAATGATAATCTTATATCAGTATATATAAAGTATAATTAAATACGGTTATGATATGTAACTCGTTTGCAAAAAAAGAGACAGCTGTATGCATCAAATACAAATTCTATACCAAAATTAAAAATCTTCGGCAAAATCATATATTATGCGGGAAGTGGTGGTAATACAAACTCATTTTGTTACGTATTAATTTCTTTAATAAAATGATAATAAATAATAAATTAATAATATCAAATACCTAACGAACTACATTATTTCTAAATCACCAATAAGATATACTATTACTCAGACCACCACAAGAAAGAGACAGAACTCACGCAATAATAAAGTAGGTGCGATATGCTTATTTTTCAGGAATAGTACGTACGCGAACATAATATAATAGTTAATAAAATGTTAGCGACAGCCATATTCGAGACTTTACACTACGTAACGCCTTTTAAATGTCATCGATAATAAACGTAAGTTTAATTACTAAACTATCTTGAAGATATTTGGGAAATATGACTATATTAAGTTTATTAATATACAGTGATATTAATATTTAACTAGTATTATTAATATTGTTATTTTAGTTAAAATGCGAAAATCATATATATCACTGAACTCTATATACATAGATGTACAAACTGTTATACCTGATATTATCTATAAAATCATTTATGAGAGTTTTTCACCACTTCCTTAACCAGTGATGTAGCTCTTCAAAACTGTGAAATTTATCAGCTGTATGCGGTGCCTATTAACAATAAAAACATACTAAAATCTCAGACATTCAACCACTAAAAGACCTTCAACGTATTGTCCTAAATTTAAAATATAATATGAAAATACTTAAATCTAAAATCTAAATATCATTTGGAATTTTTAAACATTCATATTAAAATCAAAGTATTAAAAAATAATGATTTATATCTACTTGATCTACAGAATCTTTAACTACATCGAAGATCGTTCCGAGTGTTTCTATACGCGCAGGGCGATTAACCGGATCAGGATCTAAATGATATCCTCAAATAATCGCCTCCTAACTGTCCTTTGTAATTATTCTCTAGATTAACTATTAAGCCGCTGAAAATTAACTTCCCAATTACACTATCCAGTTCAAAGAAAATATTCTAATCCAGAGGAGTAGGGACATGCTTAAAAACTATAAAGAGTTCTAAAGTCCTCTACATAAATAATTAATTTCACTTTTTATTTATAAATTATAATTACTATTTATTATATTATATTAATATTTACTATATAATTTCTTGATATCAAATATATATCGTCTCCCTGCCTTAATATTATTACTTTTCACTCGGAGGTGTTGTTTGACATCTAGGGTCTATGAGCAGGAGTAAAGGAGATCATTTCTACTAACATTATTTTAATATTTCTGGTATTATTAATTATTTACCATTTATTATTTATTATATAATATATAATTTAAAAATTATGCAAATATTTTAACTGACTTGGTAACTGTAAAAATAAAAAACAAAAACGTAAAAAATTCATTAAGTATTACTTCATTGTTGTAATTTATTTTACATAATTTTTTACATTTATTAATTAATAATTAATTCCATAAAGGCCAAATTCTTGTTTATTTGATCACATAACTATTATAATTTATATATTATTTGCTGGATTCCTGGGTCCGTAGAAGAGGTATTTTTAAAATTCCAGGTTAAATAGGGTTAAATGTTAATATTAGAATTTTATAATTTATTGGTATTAATATTAATTTATTTGCGAAGATTAAGCGTTCAAATAATAAGATATTCATGTATTCTGGCTATCATGTTTATAGACTACAAGTAAGCGTTTATTTTGTGTTGCCATTGAACTACAATAAAATTGAAAAAATGCATGACAAATGGCATTAATGCCTTTCTGAAAGTTCGACGACAAAGCAGGAAATTTCTCCAGCAGATAAAAATATTATATTACACTAACCAAACTATTAGAATAATCTATTTAATCTTAACCAAAATCAATTTAACAAAAATATATATATTAATAATAATCGTTATAATATAATATAATAATAAACCTAATAATTAGCAAATAATAATAATAATAATAATAATAATAATAATAATTAATAAATATAATATATTAGATTAATAATAAATATATAATTAAGAGATATTATTGTAATAAAGATAAATCGAATTATTTGTATACCATAAAAATAACGAAAATTAAAGAGAATATATTTAAAATAGATAATATTAATCACAGCATTGTGAAAAAAATTTGCACATTATATCATCACATAATAATATATAATACATATAACTAATAATAATAATAATAATAATAATATATAATACATAATGGGTATCATAATCAATAATCATAATAATTATAATAATAATTGATAATATAATATTATTAAATATTTAATTTTATTCAACTATTTTATATTGTTAGTCCATCAATAAATAATTATATAATAATTAATAATTAATAATAATAAGAACTAGATGTAATGAAATAACTAATATACATCATAATATAATAATAGTAATATAAATCATAATTCAATAAAATAATAAATCCATGACGATTTGATGCATAAAACAGGTAAGTTAATATAGAGGAATATAAATAATAATAATAATAATTAATAATAATTCACATAATAATATAATAATGATAAAATAATAATATATAATTTAATACATAAAAAATAAGTAATAATAATAATAAAATTTCTTCTTCTTCTTCCTTCTTCTCTGTCTTGCACTCTGTGACTATAAACTTCCTTATCTTTCCTTCTTCTCTTCTTTTTTTCTTCTTCTTCTTCTTCTCTCTTCTTGCTTATTTGACATTTCATCTCTCTATCTCCCTAAAAATTATTCTATCTTCATTCCTGTAACTTCTATCTTCTTCTTCTCTTCACCGCATTACGACATCTGTTTACAATTATAAAGCGATATCAACAAACTATCAGTTAAAGTGCTTTGATGTTTTATCACATAGAACATATCTGTTCTAATTACTGTGGATTCTTATTCGATCACGCTTGTAAAATGGTCTGTAGTTGAAATTGGCTATTTGATAAGACTCTTTTCGACAGCATAGAACATATCTTGTCTTAACTTATATGATCTTAAGACGCGTTGAATCTAAATCAAAGTAAATTAACTAACAGTGCTTGTAATTTAACAATAGCATAGTAAAAATTAATTTTTAATGATGTTCCAAGCATTATAGTAACATATTCTGTTTCTTAAGACGGTGATAACTAAACATACCGATCACAGATCATACATCATAATATTAAAAACAAAAAATACCTCCATTCTAACATACTATGTATAGGCTTTTAGTAATTTGCATTGGACAATAGTAAGTCATACTACGTTAATTCATTGCTATAGACTATGTTCTTAAATAATAGTAGCCCTACTCAATGTTACATCTAGAAAAATATAGTAGTAAATAAATATTATATACTAGTATTCACAAAAATTAAAATTAACTAGTTTTGTTTTTTTTATAATTAGTAAGATATAAAAACAAGATAAGTTTAATATATTAAAATACATAGAATAAACTAAATAATTTCAATGACTAGCACCTTTGGATAGTCGGACCTGTCAAAGTCTTTGCTAATGTATCTCTAAGTGTTTACATGAAGTTACTCTCTACGTGTTCTGTAGCTTTTTCTTCTCTTAAACGTCAATTCTTAAATTTATCTGTAGCTAATTGAAAATACTTACCTTCTAATCTACTTCTTTCTCTCTTTACTTGATTATATCATGGTAAACTTCATATCATTCTATTCTCTTCTTTCTATCTATCTTAACTCTTCTTTTCATTATTATCTTGATCTTTGTTTATCTTTTCATTTTTTTCTTATATTTTCTTCTTCTCTCTTCTACTTTCCTTATCTTCTTCTTCTTCTAATTCTTCTATTCGTGTCTTCTATAGCGTCGTCTTTGGTCATATTTTCCTTTACTTCGCTTATAATGTAAACTTTCTATTATATCTTCTTGTATTACCATTCTTAATATTATATGATATCAATATAGTTACTATATACTATTATTATATTACTGGAGCCTCTATTGACTGCTTCGTATCCTAATATAGTCATTTTTTATACTTGACAGTCTATAGCTATACCTTTTCTATTTATAAACGTCTTATCCCTTACGATACCACTCTTCATTATCCTTATGATAAAATTCGATTTCGAATCCATCGTTAACATTACCGTAACTATTAATAATGTTATATATACAAAAATTTTAAGATTTCTCCATTATTTTTGCCCCTTAAAATCCTCAGGGTATAGTTATCTTATTCATTATATATTAACGTGTATATATGTATATATTAGCTATGCAGTATGACTATAAAATACATATTAATACATTTAGTAAGCGTATTATTAGATCATTAATATAAATATTATTATCGCTTTTATTTTATACTAATTACGCACTTGCACATTCTATTATATCTCATACACATTTGTTAAATTATTTATGTATTAATATCATTCATATTATTCTATATTGGTTGTCGCAAGTATCATTAATTGTAATAGGAGATTAATATAAACTACTATCTATATTTCCATACTAATATATATAATTATATATATACTAAGATATATTACCACTTCTATATATTATATCTTAACCGTAGTATAAAGTACCAATGATAGCAGAATATATCTAGTACTATTTTCTATAAGCTTATGTATACTTATTATATATTTAGTATCATATATATAGTGAATATATTATTAACTTTAATATATTAGTACATTATATAATATTATAGTTATATATATATTATACGTTATAGTCTAAAAAGGAGGTTAAACTTATAGTTCATATTACCCCATAAGCTAGTATAAATTGTTATATAAGACTTAGAGTATCGACTTATATTATTATTCTTTTCTACAACCTTACTTAAAATTTCCTTCTTGAAAACCTATCTTATTGTGCATTGCTTAATTAATGAAATAACCCATTATTTTGGTAATGATAACTATATACAATTATTGACAATTATATATCCGCAATTAATTCTTTGATCTCACACATAAATATTATTATATAAAAAATAAGTATACCTTTTATTCGCCAGTGAACTGTACTCTACTCTAAAAATACGTCGTAAATTTTTTAATCGGTTATTTCATCGTAGCACCATTATACAGTTAGCATAAAGGAGACATACCTATATATATCAAACAACTTGCTATTAATATTACCTTATAGGAGGCTATTTCAAAATTATTATCTAATGATAACTAATACGCTAGTAGTGAATATAAACGTATTGAATCATAAATATTATTATATATATATATAAAAATTACAACATTTTCTTTTGCTCACTGTAAGAAGACTCATATATTATATATAAAATGAGAAACATACATAAATAAAAAACTTTTAAATAATAGTATCAAATCAAAATACAATATTAATTAAACAATTATAATTACTTGATATAAAAAACTCTACTTATATACTATATATACTTTTTATATATATATATCAATAATTGTATTAACTAAATTATTTTTAACGGTTGCTAGCAAAAGAGAGATTTACTATCTATATATTAATATATTTAGTTATATTATAATCAATAATATACACTATCTATATATATATGCTCTAAATTATGTAGTACATGTAGTATACAGCTATCCAAATTACGTAACTATAACTATAATTATCGTATTATACACAATGATATACATTATTTTGAATATAAAATATTAATTATTTCTTTGCTATATTACATATATAATAATATATACTATGAATATTATCTATATACTAATCACTATTTATAATATATTAAAATAATATATTAAACTATATTTCTTTGAAACGCTTTATCATTTTAGTAAGGAAGTGTTACTATTTTTTCACTTGGGTTTAATCTGCATGATAAGGAGATACATATATATATTACTGATATATTCTTCATAACATACCTTGGTACTATAGGATTGCCCCTTAAACAATATTTACAGCATTGTTTCCAAAATCCCATCCTCCAAGGCTAAGAAATGAATAATTTATGTAATATAAATAAAATTTTAGATTTCATTGCTATTTAACCATATAAATATATAATAATAAATCCTAGTATATATATTAATTATAACTGCTAGATAGTACCTTGTGCACTACATATATTATCAATTGACAATATTTTATTACGGTTGTCCATACAAATTATACAGGAGTAGTTAATCACATTATATTAATCATTATTCATACCGCCTCGTCTCTGAAGATTACCATACATATCTATATCTATTTTAGAGTACCTCAAATTATATTATTTACTACTATGAAACTCTAAGATTAACAATGAATATAACTTAATCACATATTATTACCCATATCGCTATCACTACATTTTGAAAATTTTTTTGTCTATTTAACATAAAACATATTAAATAGCTTAACTTCATCGTCCTTTAATTAATCTATCATCATATTGTATAATAATCTAACATTACGTTGTTTGCAAAGGAGATATCCCTCTATACTCACGTAAAAGCCATTCGGTTACGCACATTTCGGGTGCTTTTACGTTCCTCTATTTGCGGGTGACCAGCGTACACCCGGCCACTAACTATGAATTAGAACAAAATATTCAAACTTAAGTAAAGAAGCCCAAATTGTTAATTCTACTATGAAACCAGAATCTAACGCATGCTTGCAAATACTGGGCACCATTATTTGGATTTAAATTCATTTTGTTCAGAAAAATAGGAATTTTAATGCAGTGACAAATTTTGAGATTTCAATTTGGCTATTAACACAGAAGAACCAATAATCATATTTCCTACTCTCTTTGACGGTTTAGCGCTGTGTGAGGGATCACGAACACACATAAATCCGTGTTAATTTTTGTGTTTTACCATCATTGTGGTTGACTCAGAGGGACAGTACTCGTGACCTAAAACATAACATCCTCCTGCACGTGTTACACGGTATATTCTAAAAACAACCTGTCACATTATCACTTATACTGCTCATACTCTTAATATGTGATGCTACATATAATTATTTATAATCCTTGAATAACCTAAGTATATAACATAACTAATATTCTAATATACATGTAACAATGAAACAATTCTTTTTAATATATACTACTTTACAACCATATCTTTAATTACGAAATTATTAAGATTATTTCACTGTTATTATAATGCTAATATATCATATATTATCTTAATACACTTAATCTTTATTAACTGAATATATACTAACTATACTTCAGTAATCGTATATTTATATACTTATGACCCTATCGTCATTTTTATAATAGAATTTATTTCATATCACTAACCATACATTAGGAATATTGTAAATACTTTTTATTCGACGGGGGTGTGGTGGACATGGGTTAAGTTATTAAGAGTTAAACCTCTCATCGAATAGATTTAATTACTCAATATGCATTATATACAATTCTTACCCTTGTATTTAGGAAGATTTGGCCTGTACAACCAAAGTTCTTGATTGAAATCTTTATATGCAATAAAACCATTCAGATTTCTTTAACAGAAATATTTCATTCCACTTC
Organism: Trachelipus rathkii; assembly: GCA_015478945.1. NCBI lineage: Eukaryota > Metazoa > Arthropoda > Malacostraca > Isopoda > Trachelipodidae > Trachelipus > Trachelipus rathkii. The sequence goes on from JABUQX010039569.1 coordinate 18,659, forward strand.
TATTATTAAAACTATCTTTGTTTCCCCTTTTAATAATTATAAACGAATAAATTTTAGATTTTTTTTCTACGTTACTTATTTGCTAAGTCTTTTACACCAATTATACTTTAATTATGATACATTATATATTTTCTTCCTAGATAATATTAAACTACTCCTGTGTAAAGCTTTGATACCTCATTGTGTAGTCTTTAAAAACTCAACTAGAGATGTTTCTTATATGAAAAATTGTAAAATTTTTTACGATTTGTTCCCAAAGGAGAATAATACTTCTCTTCTTTTTTATCTTACTCGGTGTGCATTATTGCTCCTTGTCTTCTTTTACTTATTTTCCGTTTCATCTATAAGCTCCCTCTTTGGACTCTTCTCTTTTACTTGCTTACATTTAAATCTTACATCTGACCGTAAGCTCTTTTACCGTCTTCTTCTTGGTGCTATAGTGCCGGAGTGTTCGTATCTTATCTGTTGTAACTTTGCTGCATTTCCTGTCTCCAAGAGTGTGCTTATTTTGCCTATGAAATACCATATTTTTAATGTACTTTTGGTTCTGACAACACACGCTTATAAAACACTCTCCGTGCGATCTACACTTATGAAACTATTCATCTATGATAACACATTACATGTCTAAATCGTACTTTTACGTGTATCATTTCTTTTGTTACTTGCATTAATTAAATTACATACATTTTTAATATTTATATATATAAATAATAACATATATAAATGAATTCCTCGAAACCTACGGTTTCTATATCATTCATTATTTTCAGCATTTAAAATCAAGTCTTTTAATATCAATTATTCTTTGTACTATATATATATAATTTTAATATTGTTGCACTTGCGTACTTCTTGATGTTTTATGACATTACTATCTAAATACATTTACTATTGTTAGCTGCTAGCAATGTTGCTAGTCTTGCAAGCTTATTTATTTTCTTTATCTTAGAGCCTTGATTATAACTCGACTCAATATGTTATAATTCATCGAATTATAAATATTATATTTATTCTTTTTTATGATATAACGTAAAAAATATATTGTACAGATTCTTTGACCTATTCTTTTGGTATACAATCTGAAAATCATTCAGAATAAGAATCGAAATCTGAATTTCATAATCTGACTATGAATTCTTGTAATCCTTAGAACTAATATCAACTGTGTTTCTTGATAAGGCCTTCTTATTATATAGTTTCACTACATCATTCTGACTATATAACAATATTCATAATTTGTAAAATTTTGATTAATTGTTAAGCTTTTAAGTAAATCCATATTCGAAATGAAAAGATTTTCAACTTTAGTAATAACTAACTGAAACTCACAGATAATAACAAAAAAAAAAAAAAAAAAAAAAAATACCGACGAGACGGACACGCTAGAAACAGCATCAAGAGAATTCTGCCTAAAATTAACCTGGAGCCCACAATTATTATCCGTGAAAAACCAGGGATCTCACTCCATAAATTACATATTAATAGGAAAAAAAAAATTAAGAATCTTTTCCTTTTTGCTGATTACAAAAAACACATGACCCGCGCCATACAATATCATAGTAGAGCTTGACTCTTACGTTTTTATTAACTATATACACTCAAAAATTGTAAAGTATATTTTACGCTCATGTGGTCAAAAAGGAAGATATCCTCAAGACACACAACCTGGCTAAATTAACTACGGGAGCCAAATTAAATTATCTGTGATGGAGACTATAACGATGAATTAAATACTT
>JABUQX010039570.1:0-18294 GCA_015478945.1 Trachelipus rathkii
TCCTCGATCTTATTTCTCCCTCTTTCCTTCCTTATTTCTTTCCTCTCCATCCATACTCCCCTAACTTAATCTTACATAAAACAACATAGTGGTCAGATATTCCCATCCCCAACCACTTTACTGATTTAACGTTCATCACATGTTTCAACAACACAAAATCAATCATACTTTTCACTTCGATATCATCTCTAGCTACCCAACTCTCGTATACTTATGAATTCTCTTATGCCCGAAGAATGTACTACTTAAATAAATACCCCTCTCCTCAATCACTTTCCTTCCATTCTCATTTTTTCCCATTGGCACCCAAGGTACCAGTAACACTATCCAACAATTTAAGTCGCCCAACACAAGCAATCTGAAGCCCCTACTCACTCCATGCAAAACATCATCTAGATTATCCCAGAAGGTCACACTCTAATCAACATCATTTTCAGATGGAACTTATTTTACAGTCACACATACCTTGACCTTCTCAAACTTAAATTGAACTGCTAGAATTCTAGTACTCAAAATCCACCACAGTTTTGTGACACAGATCACTCATCAGAATAGCAACTCCTTCTCTCCCCCTCTCATTCCTTTCCATTCCAACACACACATATTTTACCCCACATCTTCACCACTACTCCCCTTCACCACTTCTTTTCATCTTTGTTTCAGTCACAGTAAACAAATCAAATTTACCCTTCTAAATACATGAATCACCTCTCTCCTCTTCTCATCACCATTTATTCCTCTGACATTCCTTGTACCCAGACGATTCATACAACTCCGTCGGAAGATACAAGGTTGCTTATGGCGATCACGACCAGGTCCGAGGCATGCATAAGCATTCCTAGGGTATAATAAGTGCGTATCTAGGCAGCACCCAACTACCACGTCGAGAGGCCCTTATCAATATATATATTATAATATTTATTATATATAAATGTTCATTCATTGTTTTTTTATAAGTATTAAATATATATATATATAATAATATATATATATAATATATATATATAATAATATATATAAAATATATATATTTATATATATATATATATTATAATAATATAAAGGTTTTTTGGTATAATGGGATGTGTGAATCAACTCTTTAAATAGTGGTGAATTGGCCATGTATTTTTTGTGCTTTGCTTTCATACTCTATCTTTTATTATCATTTTAACTTGTTTCTAGTTAACATATTTTGTATTATAAAGTTATTGTGGGGGTTTTGGTTTGCCTCTAGGCTATTATGCTTTAAGGGTTAACTTGCATTAGAACGTGTTAATTTGTCTTGGGAGAATAATAGATGACCCCGCATGAGTCGGCTATGCTTTTCTTTGGGATTAAAAACACAAAAAGTAAACTTAATTATTTTAAAATTTGTTGATGTTACGTAACAGAAGATTGAAGTTCTATATATTCAAAGTAAGTGTGCGTCTTCTGGTATCGTTTTACATTAGCTTCGAGTATAATTTCATTCAGTGGTAGCAGAGCGTAGTTGTGCTATGTTCTTAGTCGATCTTTTGCGTTCCTTTTTGTCATTGTAGAGATGGATGATTCTTCAGGTGATGAGGGCAAACACAAGGAGAGAACAGATGTGAAAGGAAGAAGAATAATAGGGTTTCAAGGTGACAGGAGTGGAGTAAACGATTATGATGTGTGGAAAAAAAACTAGTAGTGATGATATAAGTTGGATGGAAAGGATTATGATTGTCCAGGTAGTGAAGTTCTCATGGGTCTGAGAGAAAAAGTGTTTGAAAGTATTTGCATTATAAATCTGGATGATTTAGGAAAGGATAAAGGTATAAAAAAACTTAAAAGGAGTTGGATAAACGATATGGCAAAGAGAAACAGCGTGACCAGTATGATAGAATCCTGGTAGTAGTAGATGCAAGTTGTGATTCTGATTTGAGAGAACAGGAAGGAAGTATGAGAGGGTATGGTAGAAGAGGATGGATTAATAGACAAACATTTAATCAGGTCTTTTACAATGCAAATATAGTTTAGAGAGAAAGAACAGATGGGTATGGAAAAATGTGTGCGATTGTGGATACTGGATGTCAGAAAAATGTGATAGGTGAAAAGCGACTAGCTTTAGTAGTAGGTAACATGAATGAAAGGAACAGAGATGATGTGAAGGAATCTATGATATGGACAAATGGGAAATGTGTGTGTGGTGATTCTACTTATCAGGCAGTTAAAAGATTAAAAATATTGTGTTATGTAGGGAATAGAAGTTTTTTTTATTTTTTATTACAGATGTAGTGAAAGAGGATATACCTTGGTTGTTAGGAAGGGAATCGAATCGTTGAAAAGGTTGGATGTTAGTATAAATCTGAGAAAAGATGAACTTAATATAGGTGTTTTTAATAATTTGAAAGTTAGATATATGGTGAATGAGAGGGCACATGAAGATCGGTTTAAGAAAAGGTTTGAGTAGAAGTGTTTGGTGGTTAGGTGGCACAAAAGAAGATTTAACTTCATATAGATCGTTGATGGGACAAATAAATTGGGTGAGAGGTCAGACGGGACCTGATTTTTGTTATTCTGTGAGCAAAAGTCGTTGATTTTTTAAGGGAGGTAAAGTGAAAGAAATGAAGAAGCCAATTAATATTATAAAAATAGGAAAGGATATAAATATGGGTATTTGGCCGAGTACACTTGACAGTAAAATTAAAGTGGAAGTGTATACAGATGCATCTTATGGTATGGAAGAGTGTCAAGACCTCAAGGTATGCGTTATATTGTAGCTCCTTAACCCGAAAAAGGAAATATATAATGTCCTATTATTGGAAGTCTGCATGTTTGAAAAAGTTGCGAGATTTTACGAAGCGGCAGAAGCATACGCGTTAATGAAGGTACACTAAGCAGTATATCTTCTGGAAGTAATGTTGATGCAGGCCTGTAGGCGAGAAGAGGTTACAAATCAAGGGTATAAGCGATAGTAAAGACCTCTGAGAATGCGATATTATCACAGTTACATCAAGTGTTTGAGTATATGAGTTTGAGGAGAAGATGTTGCATGGATAAAATGGATGTTGGAAGAAAAGAAACGTTACAACAAATGTTAATGGATGAATACGAAACATCAATTAGCTGATGTGTTTACCAAAGGAAGAGTGGATGTGAGGGGTATAAAAGAATATGTTGAAGGATTTTGGTAAACATGAATCTTTAAAGATTGAATTGTTTTTGGGTTCCGTATTTTATAGATTGTCTTAAATATAACTTTTTCCTTTTGTTGTAGGTAATAGTCTTTTTGGCGTTGGATAACTTAGCTGACCTTAAAGTTTTTTTGCAAACCAGATTTTGTGTTGAAGGTAAATGTTGTGTTAGAGCAAATACTCTAAAGAAGTAAACTATACAGCAGCCAATCACGGAAAGTCGCACAAGTAAAAGTTGAACTACGTGTAATAACGTTAAACCTTTTACAATTTTAAATATTGAGAAAAAAAAAGAGAGAAAATTAAAAATTGAAGCTGTGTAGTTAAGTAAACGTGTCTTTCTGTGTGTTTATGTAGATTTGCTTAGTTTATGCACATTATTATATATTTATTATGCATATTATTATATTTAATTATCATTTAAATATTGTCTATTAAAATAAATCAGAATGTTTAAATTATTTCTCTTTTTATTATAACTAAAAAATATTGTTTGCAAAGAGCTGGGACAAATAAATGACTCCTCAAAAATGTCTAGACTCCCTACTACAAAATGAAAGTGAGCTGGAAACAGAAAATAGAAACTATTTAAAAATACCAATAATTTGAATTATCCAAACCATGGTAAAAAAGAAGAGAAAATGAGTCAGCCCAACTGTTACACGTCCATTATCCATCCCCATCATAATTCAATATCGATTTTTCAGCATGCATAATCAAATTTGTCTGATGCGTGTCTTTATCAAACACAAAATTCCAATCTCAATTCTTCAACTTTGACTTTAATCAAATACTTCGATATTGTTCCTATTGACACATTCTTTTCATGTCAGAAAAGTTTTAACTCTCATGCAATCAATTACAAAAACTTCAAAAGCAAATATCCACTTTTAATGTTGGTCACAGTCGAAAGTATCAACAACAAATCATCTCTAAATAAAACATAGTCCCACCAGAAGGGGTCCCCACTCATCTCTATTCTCTTCAACAATATTGTACAGCTGACTTACCTATACAACAAACACCAGACAAAAGTAATATATCCTCACGACAAACAAATCTCCATCCATATTTGCCATACCAATACATACACACAAACACACTTAAAATTGTTACATTAGCAGTACAAGACAGAATGTCAGCCTCGGCAGAAAAATCTTCAATCACTCTGATAGCACTGATGTAATCCTCCTCCACTCCAGGTATAAATAACAACTTAGTAATTTATAAACAATGATATTTTCGTGTTTATTTTTATAGAAACTGAATGCCAAGACATGAAGAGCACGTTAACAATTTTATAACAATGTTGTTTAAATTCTAAAATGGTTATTATTACTATTATAATCAAAATATTGCAATAGAAATTACTTCTTATATTTATTTCCCGTATTTAGAAGAGGGGGGGGGGAATATGTATCTCGAATCTGGATTTAATTTTGGGTTGGATGCCTGGCAATCCGTTGTCTCTCAATAGTGGTAATGTGAAGACACAGTATATATTATTTTTTTGTAACATTAACAAGATTGGATTGGAATCAATATGTATATGTACTGTACATATACATTATAATGTAGTAAATCAACATTTTAAACACGCATTTAAGTCTAAGCTTAAAAGTTAATTATTTAATTGTATAGATGATTAAATGCCCTAATAATCACATGAGTATTGTTAAACATTTATTGATTGTATCACAATTACGGATAATCACATATAAAGTATGGCTATTTACAAGCAAAATTTTATTAGGAGTATGTTGTGTAGTCACATAACATTTATGGAACATTCCTCTACAAACAGAATGTTATGTTAAAAATAAAGATTAAAATTTCCTAAATCTATTAGTTGTCCATTAAATCCAATAACATTTCTGCAATGTGTATTCATATTAGTGCATATCGATTTTTGTATTATTATAGGCAAGTGCACGTAGATCTACAGTGTTGCAATTTGTAATTAAAATGTTACTGTACAAGTTGGTAACGGTAGATGTATTTAATTGTTATTTTCTCATATTTTAATATTTTTTAATGTATTGGTTGTTATAATGAAAGATGAGGAAGTGTGAATGATGGGTGTCAACAACAACATCTGTATTTCACTATCTTCTTCTTTCTTTTTGTTCAGTTTTATTATCTCCTATTCTGGCTTTTCTATTTGTGCAGTCATTCATCATATATTATTCTTGTGGAGGATTGATTCTGCATTTGAATAATATTTCTAAATTCTGCTGAATATTTGAACTTTTTTCTAATTCAATGTTTCATTTTCTGATGAAATTTATAAGTAAACTCATTCAAGCTGATTGTTATTAATATTGAATATAAGATGTTTTATCTACATGTTCTGGACTATGAGCATTATTTCGTATAAGGAATTCTGATTATGGCTGACTCATTGCAGTGAAGGTATTAATTTTATGAGCATTTTGTAATTATGCTTACAATGTTGATTTATTAATAATAATTACGATTACTTACTCATTTACTTTTTATTATTTTATATTTAATTGCTTTGCCCTGGTTTACACTTATGTTATGGATACTTTATTATTATTATTATTATTATTTTGCTTTTAATATGAATGTTCTATGGTTGGTTTCTAAAGTTTTTGCAGTTTCATTTGCTTCAATCTTCACCAAAATATTCTCATTCGATCGATTTTAACATTTTTTGTGTGTGTTTTGTTACATTCACTTAGTCAATGCTGAAGAAACTGGACACCTAACCCCTGTCCAGGTAATGTTACATATTTTTTATGCTTTTTGTTTTATAAATGTCAATTTTCCAAGTTTTATATCAATCATGATTATTTTTTTTTATGGATAAAATTTCATAATTGCTTATTTAGTTTAAAGAAATTAATCATGTGCTAATTTGATCAATTTATTTATTTATCTAGGTTTTTTTTCCTATTTGGGGTATCTTGTTTTTGTTTTTTTTTTCATTTTCCAGTTGTTTTTTTATTGCTATTCTTCCATCAATATTGACTGAAGAGGTGGCTTACCTAAAGTACCCAGGTACTGTAGTACAAACTGCATGTAAAATTTACGTAAACAAGTTAAAGTTGAGCTTGCAGACATTAACCCAGGTAAACTGTGGTACCACAAGTGTTATATTGTACATTTACAGTATGAAAATAATTGGGTATAAAATTTTGAGTATTATATAATAAAATTTATGGCTTAAAGATATTCCTGAGTTCATGTTTATTTTGTTCGGATTGTTTTTATATTTATTTTGTATTTTCATAATTTGTTAATTGTATGTATCTTATTACTGCTTTACATTTTGATTTTGTGTTATATTGCATTGGCTGCTTTTCTTATATATTTTATTTATTTTTATTGTAATTTATCTGTGTGCTGCTATCACAATTAATTGGCTTGTTTGCAATTATTTCCGATTTGGCATATATTATAGTTCTGGGCAAGTATTTTTGGTATTTTTCTTTTGGTTTGTAAAGACGTTTTCGATTTTGCACTTTTGCTAACGAAATTTAGGAAAATGTTAAAGTTGCATTCCATTTTGTCAAATTTCGCACAAATTTAGGAAAATAATCACCAAACGTAAGGAATTTCCTAAATTCTGTAAGGTTGCTATTTCCCATGCTTACCTAATTTAAGGAAAATGCTAACGAACAAATGTAAACAAACAAGATGGTGGCGTAGTAGGTCGTTAATTTGATGAAAGTTTCATTCATAAAATTAGCTTTAAATCTAATTTCTTCCAAATAGATAAACTCCATCACAATAGTTGATCAATTTTTTTTGTTAAAAACCATTTGCTATATTTATTATTTTTTCTCTTGATTCCCAAACAACTGCTCCATCAGAACAGCTGATCAAAAATATTTGTAAACAATCATTCGATTATGCCCGAAATTTATGCTAAAACTGGATTAGCATTTCTTATCGAGCGTTAGCACAAATGCAAAATGGAAAACGGCTTTATTTACTTGATTTGAGCATAACATATATTTCAGTTTGCTATAAATTTGTTACAATTCTGGCAAAGGAAAATTCAAATTTTATTATTTTTCTGATATTCCAAATTTCATCCTTTTAATAAGCCAAGTGTTTGTTTTCTCTCCTCGATATATACTGTATATATTTTTTGGTTTGGTTTGTGAATAAACTTAGGACTAGAGTGAGTGTTATTGTTTTTCCTTTATTTTTGCTGACAGACACACCACAAAAATTTTCAATTGTAGTCTCGATTTATTCAAATCTGCTACATTATATGTTTAAATAGTTGTATTCTTTAATTCAGAACATCAAAGAACATCATTTCATTTTTCACCCATTATCAAATTCTATTTCTTCAGTTTTTCCTTTGCATTTTATTCTTCCTTCCATCACATTAACAGACCAATACTCCTTCCACCCCTCAAATAAAACTAGACAATGTCAATACTCTACTCAATAAATCATCAAAGTATATACTTGGTCTCGCATACAAAATCCACTTCACCCTCTCATCTCACATTCACCATATAATAAGCTCTACAAACAAAATTAAATCTTAAGTACATACTTCCTAAATGAATTCAACATCTAGACAGTCACCCTTACCTCATACAAACAGTTCATTAATATCCACTCTAAATTATGCAACCCAAACTTGGCACCCTGTCATAGCCCAATGAAACAGAAAAACACAAAAAACTCCAAATCTAAAAAAAAAAAATTGCCACAGTTCAACATCTGCATGAAGGGGCAATAATCTTTCCTTTAAGATACCACCCAGACAAAGTAGGCACACAATACTATGTCAAAACAATAAACTTTACACATCTCTCATAAGTCATCAAACAAGCAGGGCTGCAAAGCAGGTAAATTTATTTGCTAGTTCCAACATTTTAAAATACCTGGCACCATCATTTTAAAATTATCCGGCAATGGCATCAAACCCCTTTATTTTATAGTAAGTTTTTTTAAATTTTATTTTGGTCCAGTTCTACCTTCACCAGAAAACTTTTTTGGCCTCCATTTCCATAACCCTGCAAAAAAGGCACTACCCAAGATCTCCATCCCTTTATTATAGCAATATTTTCAACACCAATCCCCCTCCTTCAAACACAACCACTGAACAAAAACATACACTGGTCTTTGATCATTTTCCTAGTAAATATAAAGCAGTTCTGTATTGTTTAAGCAGGAATCTGAAGATTTGACCCCAAAAGCACAATCGACTGCATAGGACAATAAAATATTGTATTAGTGAAGGCTATGCCATAAAAAGATCATACATCATTTAACAAAATTTTTTTAATTAAAATTATTTATTATTATTATTACTATCATCATTATTTCAACAGTTCCTCAAGGTATCAAACCATCAGACACCTGCACAGCAGCTGAAAACAATGCGAGCACACCCACAGACATGAAACCGAAGTATGTGAGCACACACAAATGTATGCACATACTTGAAATGATTCAGGTTTCTTTAAGAATGTCATGCCATTGTGTAAGACAATGATTATTAGCATCTTGCATATTCTGCACATTAAGAGTTAAACTTAATATTTCAATATATTTTCCATTAAGCTGCAACATCTATATTCCAATTTCTTTTCATATATATATTTAATATCTACATCTCGTTTCCTTTTTATGAGCTTTAACTTTAATAGCTATATATAATTTAATTTAAGCTGGAACTTGTTAATTAAAAATAATTTTTTTTTTTAACATTTTTATTAAAAATGTAAAAATTTGTGTTACATTACATTATTTAAATTTTTTCTTCAAATTTTAAAATTATAAAAAATGATTTATTATTAAGTTTTTAATTGAAATTCATGTTCAATTATACCAAAAATGATAACACGTACATACACCCCACCCTCTCCTTTTTGTACACACGTCTTTCAGTCCTATAACTTCTTATCTTGATGAATTTGATATGGACTAACTCGGCTCTAAAAAGTGAATCAACACTCCCCCCTTATATATATACGGTATATATAATATATTATATATAACACTAAAAATATATAATTACTATATATATATATATTTGTATAATAGTCTTTAAAATATATATAATATATATATATATATATAATTATATATACCATATATATATATATATATATATATATATATATATATATATATATATATATATATATATATATATATATATTATATATAAAATATAATATATTTATATATAATATATTTTTATATATATTTTATATATTATGTTATATATACTATATATAATATTATATATATATTATATATATATAATATATATATATATAATATTATATATTATAATATATATATTATATATTAATATTATATAATATATATATATTAAATATTAATATATTATATATATTATATATATATATATATATATATATATTGAATATCACCTGATAATCTTGTTTAATATCATATTTTTGGTCAAATTCTTCCACTTGTATTTCAATTTCTTCTTTGAAATTCATATTCCCTTTTTATTTAATAAAAAATATTCATATAATTAAATACTCTGCAAAGAGGAAAATATTTTAATTGCAAATTGTCATTTAAAATTGTGAATTATAATCTAACACAAAAAGTGTTATGAAACACGTTAAACATTTAAATTTTTTTTAATTTATTTAAAAATAAACATTCAAAATTAGACAATGAAAATGTTGAGCGTGTGATGTTATTTCATTCTCATAAGAGTTAAAAAGTGAAGTAACAAAAATCAAAATTTGAAAAAAAATTTTTTTATCTAAATATTTATTCCTTTTTTAGATAAAAATTTAGAAAATGTACTAATAATAATAATAATAATAATAATAATAATAATAATAATAATAATAATAATAATAATAATAGTTCAACTACTTTATACAGTCATTCATGTTAAGCAAATGAAGAATAATAACATTAACTTTTATGAGATATTATATTAAAATATATATTTTATATTAATTTTATTTATAATAATATATATATATTATATATATATATTATATATATATATATATATATGGTAGACTCGCGAGTAGATGAGTTCATTAATCAATTAAAATAGCTTTATTTATTTCGTCCTCGGTACAATAATTAATAAGATGGAAGGGGTATTAAATAGATTTTGATGTTATTCTTTTATTAACATTCTTTTTATATTGTTGTTTTTTAATTTCTATAGTAATTTTTTAATTTGTCATAATAAATAAGGATTGGGCCACAGACCCTTCAAATATATTCTTGAATATTCAATCCCAATATTAATACATTTTTTTTTTGAACTAGTTTGCAAATGGACATAATAGAATGCCATGTCCTTTACTAGATCTCTTTCACCGTTTCTTTCATTTTTATCTTATTTATTTTCACTGGTAAATCAATTGCCGTATCAAATGACACTTTACAAGATCTTATTATAAAGAACATTAATTATAGCTATAACACCTTTAATTTTATTACAAAAATAATGTATTTTGTATCAGATGTGTCCGGGCGATGCCCGGGACACTTGTTAATGGCTCTGTTGTTGTAGCCTTCACTGGCGCTTCTCTCCTTTGGCTTAGATTATTGCCCGGGAGGAGAAAGTATCTTATTGTTTTTCAATTTTTAAATAAACATAACAAAAGAATAAAAAATTGTGTATGTTTAGTATTAAAATGTAAGCAATTTTACTGTACATAATAATAATAGCATTTGCCTCCTAATTCTGCTTATTAATGTACAACAGGATTATAAATAGCATTGTTTTATCGTACGGTAGCCCGTCGTACATATAATATATATATATATATATAATATATATATATATATATATAATATATATAAATATATATATATATTTTATATTTTTATATATATATTAATATATTTTTTTTCTCTATATATTATTTATATATTATATATATATATATTATATTATATAAATAGTATATAAGTGATGGGATGATATTAATCATTACGCAAATTTTTTTCAATCATCATCGTCAATTTCTGCTGATTAATTTGCAGATTAAGTGAGGAAATTTCACACCAGAAACTGGAGAAAGATTGTTCCTGCATGAAAATTTAAGAGCTCTAAATTTAAAGTACTAGATACTTTAATAATTAAATATTAATATAGGGAGCATGAATGATTTAATATTAAATAAATCATTATTAATCAAAGAAATTTATTTATTTATAATCATCCCCCACCTTCTCTCCCCAAGATGGGGAAGTGCGTAACATGCACCGGAAACGAAAGGTAGTAGAAGATTATGATGCAAGTCGAAAGGAAAAGCCCACACCTTAACACTCCTTTACCTTTAGTGAAACTCATCACAGTCATAAATCACCCTAGAATTCATGGACCGCAATGGACCCTCACTATGGCATTTCATCATTGGGTTCATCCCTTGGCCCAAGTGGGCCACAACCATACCCCATCACAAAACCATGGCATTCACTCCTATTATGCACCTTTCCTCTCGCCTCTGCCAAACTCACATTTCTCTCCTTCAAACATTTCGATTTACTGACTCAACTCACTTTTTTCTTTGGATCTCCAACCAGCGATTTTCCTCAGAACCATTCCACTATACATTCGCAGTAACAACCGACTATCATCCTCCTTTCCACAATAAACTATTTCAACTGTACTTTCATTTTTTCTCACTTAACCGCTTTCTTCACATCAGACAGCTCCATAACAGGCACACTCCTCATTTATCAACTCTTCTCAACACCTACACACCCCTTTAGATTGCCATCGCTGACACAATGTTCTTTAGATCTATACCTATTATCCCAGAATAGTCCCACTACTTCACATTAACACAGGTAACAACATACCTCATGTAAGACCCTAGCGCACTCAAAAGACTTAGTCCTTTACATCACCAACGATTTAATCTGCACCAGCACCTTCCGTGCATCACAACTTTCCTACTGACACTCTGCGATCATTCCATTCGCTTTTCATTCCAACATTAATCCTAAATATTTAAACTTTCAAGACACTTTTCCAGAATTGCTCACATCTAAGATAACTTCAACAGAGGCAAACTGTCCTTCACTCACCAACCATACCTACTCTTATCTATGTCTTACTTTCAACACCTCCTTTTGCACAACCCGCCAAATCTCTCTATTAAACATCTCAAACTCTCTCAGATTTGCCGCACAAAACTAAATCGATCTGCATTATTATAGTAGGGCACCATTCACTGACTTCTCTTGTCATTCTCCATTCATGTCTAAACACCATCCCCTGCAACCCCACCTCTATTTTTCTATAACCCCAGTCCAATGCAATTGAATAACAAGGAACGATAACACATTCCCTGAATCATTCGTTCATTAATATTAAAAACTAAATCGACTTCCGACTCCATTTATTCTTACACATGCTCACTCATCATCTACCTATTAGCTTACTTTTGATTTTATTCAGGAAGCTTACCCAACACCATTATATCACCTACACCTGCATAGAGCTTTCCCTATAATCCTATGTCGCCTGTTGCCAAATCCATAAAACCTAAATACAATTTATTCTTCTTCTTCATTTTCCCAATCTTTTGTTTCAACGTAAAGATTTGATCCACACATCCTCTACCACTTCTAAACGCACCTTGTTCTTCACCAATCAGTCACTCGACGCACTTTCAACCAAAATACTGGCATATATCTTCCCTACAACACCAAAAACTAATTCCTAGTCATTCCTAGTTACCCTTAGTATAATGGTATTATTATGCCTTCCAATTTCCCTCGAAACTATTACCCTATAAACGCTTTGTATACAGACCTCTTTCAAATCCAATCAATCACCATCTCACCTCCATTCTTGATCATTTCACCAGTAATTTCATCTATACCTGCCGATTTACCAATTTTCAACTTTCTCACTCTACCCATTATCTCCTCCATACTAATGACCTAATCACAAAAATACCTATTCCTTCTTGCACCATCAAACCCAAACACATTCACTATTCATCTCTTTATTACTTCACAATGTTATGCAGGATTTTTCCGTGGTGCCTTTTCTAACACTCCCGCTCAACATCCTTTCATCAGTTACAAAAGCACCATCCCTTTATTCAGGACAGAAATTATTTCATCTTAATGAATTGTCTATAATCGTGTCCTCCCCAGGAATCTTTTTAATGATATTAATTTACATCATATCTTAAACATAAGCATTTTAACTTTTATCGTGAGCTATACATTGTTCTCAGGTGCATTGTCATTTTGATAACTTCTTCGCTCATGTTATAATTTAAATAGAGATACATCCGATTCATGTCCTCCTTCCAGTTAGTTTCGTACATAGTTGATATATAATCTATTTTTTGGTTCCTCCACTTTCTCATTCCTCCGTTTGTAATGCAACCTTTTTAGGGATATTTCACCGTTATTTTTATTATAATCTACTATTACATAATTCCACATAAGCATCTTCCTTATTATTGAAACCTCGTAAATACATTGGCTTTTTGATTACATATTAACCAACGCTTTCTACGGCACTCTGCCATTACCCTAAATTCATACTTCATAGTATCTTATTTAACACTCTAGCAACGTATGTCATCCCGGAATGTCATTAGGCCAGCCCATGGTAAACCCTCGAGATTACTTAAAATTGTAAGAGAAAAAATCAGGATCAACTATCAAGATTTGGGAAAAGTGAGACTTAACAGAATTAATTTGAAAATTATGAAAAAAAGGTCTCCAGTAAATCTCTATACAAAAATAAAAATATATATAGGAGTTATTATTATTTATAAGCATCTCATACTATAGTAAAATTCCAAATACGGTACACTCCTGAATATAAAATAAAGTATAATTTCAAGTAAAGGAGGTAAAAAGAAATATAAAGTAAAGTTTTTAAAAAAAGAAGAAGAAGAAGAAGAATTGGGTGAGAGAAAAGGTGTGAATCAGTAGAAAAAAATATGTATCAATTTTTTTCATGTGGTATTTCCACGCACGGTTATTTTTATTTATTTTATTATTTTTTTTTTCAGTTCCTCTACAGGTATAGGCACTGCTCACTAAAATGTGGCTAAATTAATGCGAAATCACCATTAGGGTCTGCATCTAGACGAAACAAAATGATGTGTCAATATAGTCTTGTTTCATCTTATAGGTTAAGTTTAGTTCCCAAAGAACGTAAAAAAGTAGGTCCTATCGAAAGTGCAGAGATTCACCTAGAATGTAGGAAAACTGATCCCCACAGGAAATGGAGGTCATTGTAGGAAAGTACCTGCTACATGGTGTTGCTAATGCAGGGCAATCGATCAAAAGATGGTGGACAGAGAGGTATATGTACTTGGGAAAACGGAGAGGATAAGCGATTTTCCCTCTACATAAGGTACCAGTGTGCGGAATTAGTGTGGCCGATTCCGAGTCGTGGAAGTGTCACATCCCGTTGTCGGCTCAGGAGAACTGAGAGATCAAATCTTTACGAGGGGTTTCACCAAGCAGAGCTTAGCACCCTGTAGGTCTTCACTCCGAGTCTTGAAAGCAATTCAAGATTTGAAAAAACCTTAGAATCTTTTTCTTTTACCATTCCAAAGTTGTAAATATAATCTATAAGCCTTGACATAATTCAAGGTAATGAGTTAATTTATTTATGTTCCTCTTTGTCATTGTGGAAAATATTGTAATTTAATATATACTTGTATTTATGATGAGATTATTTATTAGTTTAAATATTTTAGGGTTTCATTTTTGGGTCTTGGCTTTGATTAATTTTGACCCTCATCCAAGACAAGGAGATTTCTGTAAAGAAAACAGATTGAAAACTCACATTTTGCACATTACTCAGAGCTATCATTGTGTATGTAAATTTGATATAAGTATAAGAGAAATTTATTTATTTATTCAATTTTCTACATTTTATAACTCGCATAATTAATCATCATTATAATAAAATTTATTATTCCATTTCATTAAATTCCACATCTCGGATGGTCCACCATTTTAATACTGCTGTTAGAAATCATTTAATATTCTAATATTAAAACGTATGAAATTAAACTCGTCAACAAGAAAAAATAGAAGAGAAATAAAATATTAATAAGCAAAAAAGGAACACGTTGATCCCCCTCCCAAAAAATATTGGCAACGCAATAGAACTAATCTGTCATTCTACCAAAACAAACTCTTTTATCCAAAAGTCTCTTCCACCAACTCTATTTTCCGTCTGAATAGATATTTTCTTTCTAAATCTCCTCAGCTACGTCCTTTCATTCTTTCTATCAGGAGCACTCTGCTTACTCCTCGTACTCTCTCTCTCTCTCTCTCTCTCTCTCTCTCCTCTCTCTGCTCTCTCTCTCTCTCTTCTCTCTCTCTCTCTCATCTCTCTCTATCTCCTCTCGATCTCTCTCTCTCTCTTCAAAGTATTCGAATTAATCCAGTTGAACCGTCCCCAGGGCAAAACTCCTGTTTTTTGGTTGAACCTATTCTCGAGCTTGTCGTGGCCGCTTTTGGATACAGGGCGCAAGCGATAAACTGATAAACGACAATAGGAACTGATAAAGTTATGTTTAAATGCTAGTCTTCTTATGATTGCAAAATATTAACACTTCAGAAAGAAGGTACCCTACAGTAACACTATATTGATCTTCTGGAGGGAGGTAGTGAATTCAAAAGTTCAGGTTGAACCCAATTAGGATCAGAGAGATGATCGACAAAAGAATTCATAGAGTCCACTCAATGGGAATAGGTTACCCAATATCATGATTGCCCAGAAAGTATACTAGCATAGAGCAAAAATATTTGCTGATGGAGAAAGTGAGGGATTAATATAATAACCACAAATGGAATACTTGTGGTTAGTTGGCTCACAATTCGACAAATTTTTGTCTCCGGTATCTGCTTCATCACAGTTAGCTTTGATTAAAACGTGTTAGTTGCAATTGCCGCACAACTTTACTCGTCTCCGTGTACTTAAAATAAAATAACAAAGCTTACTTCAGTATAAAGCAACTCTAAGATCCTCTTTCAGATATTTAAATATTTTTGAGGGCCAGTTTAGACTATAGGGAGGAGATGGATGGTTCTTAGATGTTTTTTTGCTGGTATCTTCCTGTCGGTTGAGCAGCTCCGGGGGCCCGCTTTGACCCTCCCTTCAATTGCAGTCCCACAGCTCCTTGTGCAAAGAAGGATTGTTTCTAAAGGAAAGTTTACAGAGCTAAAATCCTGTTCATTAAATAAAAATAGTTGTATTTTAAATTGATTTGATATGGTTTGAATTTTATAAGAATAAGAAAAAGAAAATAAAATTCCAAGCAATTAAAAATGTTCGGCGTAGTAACTTGACTGCACGATCAGCTATGTATGTTAATTTAACGTAAAAGCCTGAAGGTTTGTTTTTTACATGAGAGCAATCCAGGATCTTATACCCATTGCTGATCATGTCACTCTATTGCCGTGTCGTATGTCTGCCTTCTTGCTCTTGACAGGACCCAAATACTTGATAAGATCGGGCATATGGTATTGCATCCAAGTCAGTACTTGGGACTGATTTTTTTTAAATTGGATGAATTTAGGCACTGGTTTCTACCGAAAAATAATATTATAGATAGTTATATTGTTGAAAATGATGCGGGTGAAATTACAGGTGAAGTATTTTAATTTTTTTTTTAGCACTTTTAAAACTTGCACACCAACTTCAAGTCGCATGGTAAAGGACCAGGTACAATTATTTTAGCTGTTCCCTTCATCTACATAAAATAATCATGGACAACGTTAATGTTTAAATAATCATGGCAGTCTTATAATAATAAATAATATATTAAAGAATAATAATAATCAATAATTAATAACATTAATAAATATAATAATAATAATAATTACTAATAATAATTTAAATAGATTAATATAATAATTATTTAATAATGATGGAATTAACATGAGGAAGAAGTTATATCAATAACTTGGGTAATGAAGAGATGTGAAAAGATATCAATAATTAAAATAATAATAATAATAGATTAATAAATAACATAATTTAATGGTGAGTTATTAGTTTTGTCCTTAAAATGCTATAATGATATGAATAATAATCTAAAATATTTTTTATCGAGATAATAAGAAATTAATAATGAATAATAATGATTACATATAAATCTATTAGTGAAATCGAATAAAGTTAATAACTCGAGATAATGTGTATTATTAATACATAATAATGTAATAATTTAACAATAAATTAATAATAAAGATTAGTTATTATTATTATATTATTAATTAGTTATTATTATTATAATTCATATTATTATTATTATTATTATTATTATTATATTATTGTATTTATTTATTATTTAGATTCATTATTATTTATATTTATTATTATTATTATTATTTTATTATTATTATTATATTGTTATTATTATTATTATTATTATTTAGGTATATTATTATTATCATAGTTATTTAGTTCATTCATTGTTCAGTATATTATAGTACTGATATGGTGTAGTCAAGATTATTAGTTATAGTAGATATGAGACTATATACTCATTTAGAATTATAAGTATAGTATGTTAAGTTTACTAATTTAAATATGTGAGCTTTACACAGTAACTTTAATCACCGTAGGATAGATTTTTTACTTATATTATAAGCCCTATATATACTACCCTATACACTCCATATATTTATAGGATGATAAGCCGAATTATGAGAGAATACCAATTACTCATATGATAACTAATATAATAGATTATATTATAGAGATATATATCGATAAAGCGCAAATTATTATAGATTAAGCGGCAACTACGCAAGTTATTTTAGATAGAGCGCAAATGTCTTCGTTGTGCGCTTCTATAAAAAAATTGGCCTATGAGGGTGCGCAAATGCAAAAGCGACATTTTTTGAAATTTCGGCGCAAACGACAAAAGCCACATGTTTTACTAAAGCGCAAATTGCGCGTTTTTGCGCTGTTTCGCTTTCATTTTGCGCAATGCCCACCTCTGATTATATATACTATCATATATATATATATTATTTACTATATATATATACATTATTATTATATAATATAAATATATATATATAATATATATATATATATATATATATATATACTATATATATATATTATATTATACTTTATATATAGATATACTATATATATATATATATATAGAGACGC
>JABUQX010039571.1:0-10000 GCA_015478945.1 Trachelipus rathkii
ATATATATATATATATATATATATATATATATATATATATACTATGCTGCTATATATATATATAACATATGCTGCTGCTCTTTCACTCTTGCTGCTGCTGCTCTATATATATCTGCTACTCACCAATCTCCTGTATATAGATGCATGCATCTGTCAGTTGTTCTGCATGAAACTTCTCCAACGTCTTCTGTCCATCCACATCTCAGACGCCTCCACATCCTGGATGCTCCCTCCTTTCTCTCTTCATCATTGCCACGTTCACGTTTTCGCTCCATCTAACTTTAGGTCTTCCCACACTTCTTCTCCCCTCCGATATCCATTCCAGATATTTTCTGGGCACTCGTTGCTCCTCTATCCTCTTAACATGTCCGTACCACAGCAGCTGTCCCCTCTCCACATGCTCTACCACGCTTTCACGCCCAAATCCGCCCTAACCTCCTCATTTCTTCTGTCTGCTTCTTTGTTACTCTCTAATCAGTCACAACTTGCGCATCTATTGGCCTCAGTGTACTTGTGTAAATCCCCATCTTGACTCGTCTCGAATTGCCTCTGTACTTGTACATCACCATCATTGCTACTGTCCTATTAAATTTCCCAATTCTCTTGTTTAATTCAAGCATTATGTCGTTTTCCTCACCATAGTGCACCCCCAAATATTTAAACTGGTTCGTTTGTCTCAGCCCTTCTCCACTCAAACTCACCTCAGGACATCTCCACCACCTCCAATCAACATCACTTGTCTTCCCTCGGTTTATCCTCATACCCCTATCCTCCAACTCTTCGTCCCAAACCTCCAGAAAATTCTGCAGTCTCTCTTGGTTTTGTTGCAAACAACACCAAGTCATCCACGTATCCAAGCATCTCATTCTCCACTCTGTTCCGCACCGATCTTCCGCAACTGTCCATGTATATAATGAACAGAATTGGAGAGCACTCTCCCTCGCTTCACTCTAGTTATGACATAAACCATTCTCCCTCACAGGAAATAGTCTTTACTCTGCATTTGCTGTCTACATAAGTGCTTTTGCAAGCTTAAAATTTCTCAGGAATTCCATATTCTATTCTTCTCAGTTCCCTCCACAATAACTCCTTGGCACTCTATCAAAAGCCTTTTTTAGGTTACGAAAGCTGCACAGTGCACATGTCTTCCTGTTAAATTCCCAATTCTTTTCACTTATCATTTTCAAAGCGAACACCACATCTATAGTCGATCTACCCTGTTTGAAACCATGTTGCCACTCTTCTAGCTTGTGTTCCACCATCTCTCTCAGCCTTATCTCTAATATCATTTCATAGATCTTCGCAGGGTGCGACATTAATGCAATCCCTCTATAGTTTCCACATTCTGTTTTATCTCATTTATATATGGGGCATATTGTTGCCCTACTCCATTCACCAGGCACCACATAATCTCTCCAGCACCTGTTCATCAGATTTAACATCCGTCTTGTCCCTTCAACTCCCATTTCCTTCAGCATCTCCGCAACTATTCCATCTTCTCCCGCCGCCTTTCCGTTCTTCATACCTTTCAACACCACCATCGTCTCCTCCTCCGTGATCAACCTTCCTCCTCTCTCCCATCCTCCAACAAGTCAAGATCTCGCAATCTCTCCTCCGCAACGCCCTCCACATTGCACAAATACTCGAAGAATCTCCTCCATCTCTCGTCAATCTCCCTTTGGTTTACGATTAGGACTCCGTTTTCGCCCTTTATAGCTCGTGCCATTGGTGTCGAGCTTTTCCTGTAATTCTAAGCTATATTAAAAACCAGCTTTCTTACGCCTGTCACATCTTCTTCCAACTCGTTTCCGATTTTTCCCAGGTGGTTTCCTTTTCCATCCTTTTCACTCTATCAGACTCGCGAGCCTCTATTCTCTTCTCTCAACTGCACCACACTATCCATTTTCTAAACATCTAATCTCATCTCATATGCCACTGTATATATATATATATATATATATATATATATATATATATCTATATAACTCATATATATATATATATATATATATATATATATATATATATATATATATATATATATATATATATATATATATATATATACTTAATATGTAACAACAATAATAACTTAACATATAATCTATAGACCAACCTCTAGAAGAGCCACAATTCATATCTCAAAAACTACAATAGCTACAGGAGAAATGAGATATGCATTGTTCGAATCCTGGTAAGAATTTGGTTAGAAAATGTAAAAAAAAATTTAAAAAAAAATAAATAAAAAACTTATCTACAGGAAGGAATATATTTTGGAATCTTAAAATTTTAGTTAGGAAAATGTAAAAAAAAAAATTGCTTTTTTTTTTTTTTTTGAGAACTTAGTTTTTTTTGGAGCAGAGTATATTCTGTATTTGTAAAGGTATTACACCGCAATGTAGAGGGGGCTCGAGCTGACGGGAACACAGGGGGACGTTTTCCATACCCGTAGGGGAGGCGGAGAACCCCGCGACACCCAAATACCAAGAGCGGGGGTTCCGGAGACTGTCAGAGAAGCGATGATCCACCGTAGTTCCCCAGGCGAAGACCCAGCTCCATCGGTGCGGTATACCCTTGGGGTATTCTTTAGTTAAAAAAAAAATTAACTACTAGAAAGCCTATTTATTTAAAGGGTACCGTATAAGGTCCTAAATAGGCTTTTTTCCTCATAATACTATAATTATTACCAATAATTTTTTTTTTATTTTTCTGATAAATTTTACCAGAATTCCAAAAATGATTCATTTTTCCTGTAGCTATTGTAGTTTTTTTAAACATTTTCTAACTAAAATTTTACCTTCATTCCAACAATGTATTCCCTTTTCCTTATATATTGTAGTTTTTGAGATATGGATTGTGGCTCTTCTAGAGGCTGACCATATGCTATATATATACTATATATATATATATATATATATATATATATATATATATATATATATATATATATATATATATATATATATACTATATATATATATATATATATATATATATATATATATATATATATATATGCCAACCTGAAAACCACAATCCGCTCTCAAAACTACAGCAGCTACAGGAAAGAGTCATTGGGACTCCTAATAAAGAAACACCGAGGAAATAAAAAAAAAAACAAAAAACAAAAAAAACTCCATTTATAAAAACTAATGGAATTGTGATGTCACGAACTATAACAAAAATTAAACATAAAAATTATTTATTTTTTTGGGGTGCTGGGACATAGTATATATATATATATATATATATATATATAATAATAACATATACTATATATATATATATATATATATATATATATATGCTCTTTCTTTATATATATATATATATATATATATGGTCAGCGTCTGTTATAGCCGTCATATGTGTCTTAAAAACTATTAATGCTACAGTGAAACGGATACATTGCTGGAATCCTGGTTCAAAAGTTTGCCCTGAAAATGTAAAAAAAAAAATAAATAAATAAATAAATAAATAAAAAAAAATTATATCTCAAAAACTACAATATATATATATATCAAAGCGAAAAGGAATACATTTTGGAATCCTGGTAAATTTCACATAAGAAAATGTAAAAAAAAAAATATTGTTAATATAGTAATATGATTAGAAGACTATTTAGAGACTTTTATTGGTTTCTCGTTAAAATAAATAGGCTTTCTATTAAATTTTGTTTTTCGTTTTTACTAAAGTACCCCAAGTTATGCCACTGATGGCAGGAGTCCGGGGTCTCTCGGCTTTCGGGGAACTACGGGGGTGGGACTAATTCCCCCTCCGGAGGGGTCTCCCGGAACCCCGCTCTTTGGTATTTGGGGTGTCGCGGGGGTTCTCCGCCTCCCTACGGGGTATGGAAAAGGCCATCCCCCCTATGTTCCCCGTCGGCTCGAGCCCCCTAGTGTGCCGTATAAAGCAAAATTTAATAGAAAGTATATTTATTTTAACGAGAAACCAATAAAGGTCTCTAAATAGGCCTTCTAATCATATTACTATAATTATTAACAATAATTTTTTTTTTTTATTAATATTATTTTACATTTTCTTATGTGAAACGATTCCACAAATGTATTCCTTTTCGCTGGAGCTTGTAGGTTTTGAGATTTTTTTTTTTTACATTTTCAGGGCAAACTTTGGACCAGGTTCAGCAATGTATTCCGTTTTACTGTAGCATTAATAGTTTTAAGATACATATGACGGCTATAACAGACGCTGACACATATATATATATATAACATATACTCATACTGCTATATACTATATATATATATATATATATATATATATATATATATATATATGTTATTTGAAATATTACACGGCAATTTAGGGGGCTCGAGCCGACGGGGAACACAGGGGGGGACGTTTTCCATACCCCGTAGGGGAGGGGCGGAGGAACCCCCGCGACACCCAAATACCAGAGCAGGGGTTCGGGTTTCCCGGGGGGAATTAGTCCTACCCGTAGTTCCCCGGAAGGCCGAGACCCCGACTCCTGCTATCGGTGCGGTATACCCTTGGGATATTCTTTAGTTAAAAAAAAAAAAGCAAAATTTAATAGAAAGTCTATTTATTTTAACGAGTAACCAATAAAAGGTCTCTAAATAGGCTCTCTAAATCATATTATATAATTATTAAAAACACTTTTTTTTTTTTTTTTTTTTACATTTTCCTATCAAATTTTACCAGGATTCAAAAATGTATTCTTTTTCGCTGTAGCTATTGTAGTTTTTGAGATATAATTTTTTTTTTTTTTTATTTTTTTTTTATACATTTTCCGCACTAAAATTGGACCAGCATTCCAGCAATGTATTCCTTTTCCCGGTAGCTGTTGTAGTTTTTGAGATATGGATTGTGGTGGCTCTTCTAAGTATATATATATATTCCATATATATATATATATAACTCTAGATATATATATATTTATAGGTATCTATATATATATATATATATATATATATATATATATATATATATATATATATATATATATATATATTATATATATACTATATATATATATTATTAATAATTTGTATTAAGCTTTAAATGCGATAAAATGAATTTTAATTCTTAAGCTGCCTTTTATAATTTTAAAATTAATTAACTAAATATTTCAATTTATTAACTATTTCTCAATTAACATAATAATATCCTATTAAAAAATTAAATAATTTTTTTTAACATATATTCTCTATAAATTATCAGTTTTCCAATGTTTCAGGAGTAACTATTTCTCCTATGGGGCGTTTTGATTAGCCAATAATAATAGAAATATGCATCTTGATTAGCTCTTACAGCACTCCTGTGATTGCTTCTAAATGGTGATACAATTTTATTCTGTTTTTTTTTATAATTTTTGATGATTTTTTTTGAAATCCTGTAGAAACAAATAGACTCGGATTCGAATCAGGATTCGGAATAGCTCCGAATTCGAATCCGTATGTGTAAAAATGTTCGATACAATTCGAATCCAGCACCTTCGGATTCGAATCAGTCAATCGGGTGTTGGAAATGTTCGAGATCGAATCTGAATCGAATCAGTCCAGGACCTTTGGTTCAGTCGAGATCTCGAATCCGGTTCAGGCTCGAATCAGTTCGAATCAGTCCAGTTCGGTTCGCCCATCACTGACTAATATATATATATATATATGCTGTATATATATGCTGCTAATAACAACTAACAGCTAACAACTAATAATATAATAACATATATATATATACTATATATATATATATATATATATATATATATATATATATATATATAATATAATATATATATATATATATATATAGTGATATATGCTAACGAAAACATCGAAAACATATTTTAATAATTATAATACTTACCTATTTATTTGTATGAAAGCTTGTTTACATTATATTTACCAAATAGACTTAATTTTTAAGCACATTTCAATTGAGTAATTTTCTTAGGCCTACCATTTTTTTAAATAAAGCTGTGGGTTTTATAGATAAGTTTTTAAACCGTTTTTTCTTTAAAATCTACACACTCCATTATGCATTATTTCAATTATTTTATGTATATATTGCTTAATACCACTTAAATATAGTTATATAAGATTAATATTCAATATCAGAATAATCAGACACATTCAATAAAAAGATTTCAAACAAACTGCCACAAGCAGTCACAACTTGTCGCAATTTTTCACACATTTCGTACATATTTACGGGAAGAAAACGAAAGGTTTCATATATTTTCGATTATAGTTAAGACAAACTACCCGTTCCCTTATAACGATATAAAAAATGACGTCATTCGTCCGTCCGTAGTATAGAATTTTACTTGTAAGATCAAAGTAGGAGCGAGAATTTCTAAATGAATTTAATTATTATTATAGCTATTATTATTATTATGGTTGCTTTTCTTTTAATTTATGATAAAAAATAGCTTCTTTTTTAACTTTCATACAAAATTTTAATAATTTAGTATAATTTTTACAATTTAATTTCAATTATTTAAAACTAAAAATAATGGATAGACTACCTACCCAGCCCTTCCCTAATAATATACGCCTGATATATATATATATATATATATATATATATATATATATATATATATATATATATATATATATATATATATGTATACTATATTACTCCTTTGTCTGAATGAATGATCATTTTACAGATAAAAAAAGTCTGAATTTATAAGAAAATATTATTTAATAAAAAAACTAATAATTATATTTATCATTTTCTTTTATATTTAATAATAATAATAATATAAAATAATAAAAATAATATAAAATAATAATAATAATAATAATAATAATAATAATAATAATAATAATAATAATAATAATAATAATAATAATAATAATAATAATAATAATAATAATAATAATAATAATAATAATAATAATAATAATAATAATAATAACAACAATAATAATAATAATAATAATAATAACTAACAACAGCAACAACAACAACAACAGCAACAAAAACAACAACAACAACAACATTATTTTTAATAACAATAAAAGTAATAATAGTAAAATAAGTTATATTACTAATAACAGTATCAATACAGTCATCACATACAGTAATCCCAATCATAATGCTATTTCATATCCTAATAATAATAATTGTATAATAACGATGACAATAATAATAATAATAATAATAATAATAATAATAATAATAATAATAATAATAATAATAATAATAATAATAATAATAATAATAATAATAATTATTATCATAATTATAATTAAAATAATAATAATTAAAATAATAATAATTAAAATGATAACAATTAAAATGATAACAATTAAAATGATAATTAAAATAATAATAATAATAATAATAATAATAATAATAATAATAATAATAATAATAATAATAATAATAATAATAATAATAATAATAATAATAATAATAATAATAATAATCATAATACATGATAAGATATAATAATAATATCAATAATAATAATCACAGGTTACAATTTGACCATAATTGCAGCTAACGTTACCGTTTCAATTTTAATCATGATTGTAATAATATTAATACTAAAACCTAAAGATAATAATAATAATAATAATAATAATAATAATAATAATAATAATAATAATAATAATAATAATAATAATAATAATAATAATAATAATAATAATAATAATAATAATAATAATCATAATAATGAATATATATGTGTTATAGGTGCCTGCTTCAAACATTAGTTTTTCCAGATAAATTCTGGTAAAATTCCCTCATATGAAATTATTATTTTTTTTTAAATATCGGTATATATATATTAAGTATATATTAAAGTATATATTAAGGGTATATACTGCTACATTTCTTTATGGGATTATTCGGGATTGAACCTCAAAAGAAAATATGGATATTGTTCTTGACCTTTTCTTGGTGTCTCAACGATACCCCAGTACAGTTCTCAATATACTTAAACTTTTCTTAATCACCGTCATACTTAGCTCCAGTGTAGATACCTGTACCGGGAGCCTCTCAAGATGTTTCTCCAGGCTTTTCTTTATTATTCCTGTGGCTCCCACAATGACTGGAACTATTTCTATGATGTCTATGTTCCATATTCTCCTAAGTTCGTATTTTAGTCTTTGATACTTTAGTTCTTTTTCTCTTTCATAGGCTGAGACGCTTCCATCCTACGGGACTCCGACTTCTATGATCCAGCATTTATTTTCAATTTTGTTGTGGATTACTATATCTGGTTTGTTATGAGTGACTTGTGCGTCTGTTGGGATATTGTAGTCATAAAGTATTAAGACTGTTATTTTCTTCTATATTATTTGGGTGATGTTCCCAGTGGTTAACTGTGTTTATTCTGATGTCAAATTTTCTGCATAATCTAAAATGGATCAATCTACATATGCTGTTGTGTCTTTCAGTGTATGAGCCCCTCAGCAGCAAAACCTCACATCCAGATAATATGTGACATACCGATTCCGACCATTCATTGCACATTCTGCATTTATCCGTTATGTTTTGCCCTTTTATGTGTTTTTGAACCAGTTGGTCCTGAGGGTTTGATCTTGGGCTGCTAGGATGGTTCTTTCATCTTCAGCTCTTAGCCATCCTTTGATCATCACTTCATTTGATTTATAAGTGTCAATGAATGCTTCATCTAGTATGTTTTTATGGTGTTTTGCAAATGTGTGGTTCTTCCATTGTTCCAGGTTTGCTTCTTCTCTCTTCTCTTTGTATATTATCTTAGCATTCTTTATTTCTCTCTCCAAACTTTCATTGTTTCTTACTTCTTCGTCAATTCTCACATCTCTTAGATAATTAATCATCTATTTTATTAATGATTGATGTTGATGAAGGTTTCAAGCCTTCATCTTCATATACCCATCCAATGAATCTTTCCTCATTGCCCTTCAAATACTTCCCAATTCCTATTACTTCAGATTTGTATATTATATCTATTGTGGGTACTCCCATTCCTCCTTTTTTTCTGGATACATGTATCCGTGGTACACATTGATTTTTATAAGTCATCTTGTGTGCGTGCAGCATTTTTCTGGTCATAACATCCAGCTTGTTTAAGTCTTCCTGCATCCAGTCGATAATTCCAAAACCATATGAGAGTACTGGGATCGTCAAGGTGTTAATGGCTTGCATCTTGTTTCTGGGGTTTAATTCCAATTTTAAGATTAATTTTAATCTTCTCCTATATTCCTTTTTTAGTTTTCTCTTCATTATGTTGTTTTTAATTTTTTCTGACTTCTATTCCGAGATATTTATACGTGTGTTCTTGTTCCAACTCCTTAATTATATCTCCTTCAATTTTTATATTCTCACTTTCTGCTCTTCTGCCTTTCTTGAGTAGCAAAAACGCACATTTATCTAGCCCAACTTCCATGCATATGTCATTCGAAACCTTTTTTACGATTTCTATTTTGTTTAATGGGTTCTTCTCTATTTGACGCGTAGAGTTTCAAGTCTTTCATATAAAATAGGTGAGAAGGTTGGAAACAAGTGATGGGCCTATACTTTTCAGAATCTCTGAGATTCTTCGCTTTTTTGGGATCAACACTCCTTCTCCAGATGTTAACCAATGAGGAATTTCTTCTCTTCCATTTATAATTCTATTATAGCATGCGGTAAGCGGTTCCAACAGTGTTCTTATTTTCTTCAACCATACATTTTGAACTTTATCTGGTCCAGGTGTTTTCCAGATGCTACTCTTTTTAATTACATCTTTAATCTCTTTTTTGTGATTGTTGCATGTTCCATCTGTTCAATATTGTTTCTTGGTTATTCATTATTTGCTCTAACCATTCTGCTTGGTTGTTAAACGTTCTTTCATCTATTTAAATTCCTTTCCAGAATCTTTCCACTTCTTCTTTGGGAGGAGGGTTTGACACTTTGATGGAATTATTTTGTAGTTCTCTGTAGAACCTTCCCTGATCCTTTTTAAACATTTGATTTTGTTTTTTTTTATAAACATAAGAGTTGCCAAGTGTTAATCTAGATAAATGTGAATTTG
>JABUQX010039572.1:12500-27500 GCA_015478945.1 Trachelipus rathkii
TAATAAACCCTACGGGCAATATCTATATATAATACTATACTATACTATTAGTATATAATATATATTATACTATATAATATATATATATAGTATAAGTATATATATAATATAATATGATCATATATATATAATATATATGAATATATAATATAGTTATATTATATTATATATATATTATATATATTATATATAATATAATATATATATATATATATATATACCTATAAGTATATATTAATATAAATTGATATATATATATATATATATATTAATATATATATACTATATATACTATATATAATCAATTAAGAATTAAGAAACCCTAAAAATACTCTCTCTCCCTCTCTCCAACGCACACACACACACACACACACACACACACACACAACACACACAGCGCACAACACACACACACACTACACACACACACCACACACTTTGGTTTATTGATCGTAAAAGATTTTTTTCTTTGATTTATCTTGCACCAAAGCGCAGCAAAGACAATGATGCTGGCCTCTTGTTTTTTTCAATTAAATTTTAATTAATTTTTTTTTTTTTTTTTTTTTTTTTTTTTTTTTTTTTTTTGATTAAAAAATAATTCATTGGTGTGAGCGTATCAGGGAGTAGTTATTCTTTATTTACTTATTTATCTTATTTATTTATTTATTTATTTATTTATTTGATAATATGGGCAACTTTCGATGTTCTATGGCTTAAAATCTTTCTTCCTTCTACTACAATAATCTTGGGCTTCTGCTACTGCTCTCCTAAACAGAACAGATTTTCACTGCCTTTTTTGAATATTACTATTCCACGAACCTGTTATACTTCTCATCCAACATACTTGAGTCCTCTATTTAGGGAGATTCAAGTAGCATTACACTCGAATGTTGGGGTCCATCACATACCGATTTAGGTGAGAGGAAGTCCGAAGCAATTCAGCATTCTCAATGCGATCTGGAGCACACTAATTACAAGAACCAATCAAACATCCCGGATGTCGGCTACAACCAATTCTTGAACACACTTGTACTATGTTTCTCACTAGTCCTTCTCTCTTATAAATAACACCACTTTCGCTCCTATGCGTAAAATCTGACACAACTTAATAACTCTCTTAAAATTTAGATACTTCTCTCTCAACCAGCTCCATCCTTGGCGCTTATGCCTAAGTTTTTTTCTGCACTTTGATCGACAGGCCGATGGGGCTTGCGTTGCTTCTACGCTAACTATAATTCTGCTTTGTCTCTTGTCTCTGGTGGCGCTTCGACTTCTGCCGATAAGGGATGAGCTCGTTGATGGTATGAGCAGTTCATTCCTTCTTCGACTAAATCTTTCTCTCCCTATAATCCATTTGTTCGATCGGCTGTTCTCCTGGCCATTCAGGCTAGAGACAGTGCGTATCGGGATGGAAAATTTCTCGTTTCCCCCACTATCACTCTTGCTAATTTTCATTCTGCTAGAATCGTTGCAGGGATACTCTCGACGAGCAAAGCGGGCTTCATCAAACGAAAGTGGCGCTAACCTCCTTGTTCTCCTACTGACAAATATCTTTCTGGCCTCTTGCTCAAAAACATTCCTTCTAACAACTTCTGTAAGATCTGTCTTCTTCCTCCTCTTATTCCGCACTTGTGATCGGTCTGTTGCTAATTCTCAACTGAAAAGCGCCAATCTCTTCGCTCCCCTATTTTCTGTAAGGGAATAGGAGTGAGAATGATGGGGCTTTTCCTCATCCTCCTTCGCTATATAGTTGTCAGGTGTTATATGCCTTTGCCTGTGATTAGATTCGATCGGTGCACACTGGCTCCTGAAATCTACGACGTAAGGAGGCGGGTGGCCCGATGGCATTCCTCCCCGATTCTTAGAGTGTGCTCCGTGCTACTCTCCGCCTCCTTCGCCTCTGTCAACTACATCTACTATGTCTCAATATACTAACACTGTTCCCTAAGTGTTGGAGAGCACGCACCATGTCCAACCTAATTCGAAAAAAGGAAGCCGCAGCTCTGACCTTCTAACTATCGCCCTATCGCTCTTACTTGTATTCTATCTAAGATCTTTGAAACTCTTCTCTAACTCTCACTTCTTAGATCATCTGGAATCTCACTTCCATCTTTCAGATTGCAGTACGCCTTCGGCGCTCGAAGGTCTACTGGCGATATATACTTTCCTATCTTAACTGATTTTTGGTTTTCCGCCCTTAGAAGCTACGGGAGACTTGCGTGTTGCCGCTTGACATATCCAAAGCATTTGACCGGGTTATGGCACGCATCTTCACTGCTCCCCAAGCTCCCTCCTTTGGGGGTTTCTGCCTTCTCTTTGCTTAACTATGTCTATTTCTTCTCATTCGTCAAGTATCGCTGTTGTTGATCGGCAACTTCTTCCTTTCTGTCAGTTAGTGGTGCCTCAGGGTTTTCTGTCTTAAATCTCCTCTTGTTATTCCTACTTTTCATTCAATGCTCTTCTCACCTGCACATCTACATCTATCCACGCTGCAATGCTGATGACTCGCCCTTCATTCTTCAACTCAGTTCAATTCTGCTCCTTCTCTTACTTCTAGAAATGCCTCTCGTCTTATTCTTCCGATTATATCTCGCTATCGGATAGAATTTCCGGGTGGGGTCCGTCTGAACCTTGTGAAATTCAATCTTTTAAAAACTCAACTTCTACAATCTCCCTTCATCTAAGACAACCTTGTAGACTTTCCTATCTCTTTCCGTCGTTCTTCGTCCCTCCTGTTGACAATATAAACATCTTGCCTTAACATAAACAAAAAATGCCTGGAAACCTCACATCACATACGGTTGCAAGGGCCTCAAAAATACTAGGAGTTCTGTTTAGACTTGCGAGACTTTTTTTCCTTCTTCACAGTTACTCCAGTTATACCAAGGGCCCATCCGCCTTGTATGGAGTACTGCCTGCTCATATCTGGGGGGCTCAGTTTTCACCCGTCTTGGATAGGGTCGAGTCAAAGATAAAAAGACTTAATACAACTGTCGCTGTTCTTTCTATCGTTCACTTACCCTCTGATCTTTGCCGGTGCTATGGTGGTTGCTGTTATCTCTTCTGATAGGTACCGTAGGGCAAGTATCGAATGAACTTTCCACTTCGCGTGCCAACCGGACTTTAAAGGCCTCTCTGCAGCCACTCAAAGGTGCTGTTCGGTCACAATGACGTTTTGTGTTGATAATCACAATCTCCAGACTATTCGGTGGGTGCCTTCCTTCTTTCCTGCCACCTCTGTCGTGAATTCTCTTCCATCTCTTCGTGTCCATACTCAATTTAATCTCCCCTCACTTTAAAGCCGCTTCCGTGGCTCATGCCGCGTAATTTGCGTTTAGTTGAATTTCTTGTTGACATTTTAACAACTCCCCTCCTTGAAGTACGGGCTTTGCCGTGAGCCGGTTGTGATAACTGTCAGAAAAAAAAAAAAAAAAAAAAAAAGAAAAAAAAAAAAAAAAAAAAAAAAAAACTAAGATTCTTTTACAGGAATTTATTTACTAAGTGCAGACAAACGAATTGTTTGTCACAGTAATGAATAAAATCTGATCTGATAAGGTGGTTCTGTGTTAACGTTTTTTGAATGTTTTAGTGTTAATACTTCAGAGGAGCATTCTTTCGACACTTTTTAATGATTTTTTTAACATAATTACGAAAGCCATTTTCGTACTTAGAGATACTAACAGGCGTAAAGAATTAAGTTACATAATTTTAAACATCTTACGCAGGAGCTACTTGTCGGAAGGTGAAATGATTTTCTTTTTACAAAATAGAGTGCTACAGAAAGAGAGATTCGAGATAGAAGTTAAATTATCATTAAATTCAAAGCATTATTTTTGAGATGTGGAGCAATGATCTTTGCTGCGAGAAACTCAAGCACTTTCATAAATATTATGTAAAACATTGTCAAAACCATGAACTTAATATTTAATGATCACGTCCAATCAGACATCATATATATTATGATCATGTCCAACTCAAGCATCCCTAATGTAGAATCAATTCTGAGAAATGTTCCTTTGTATGATGATTACAATTGCCATTGGCAGAAAAGACTTTTCTCAAATGACGAAGATAAAAAATGAATTTAGAAACTACATCTGTCTCAATACAAACTTATGTTACCTGAGCCTCATGTGCATAGAAAGTTACAAACTATGCAGTTTATCTTTTGATGACATCATTGGTTGATGAATTACAAGTAAGAAAAATATTTTAAATGTAGATCCATCGCTTACGCGAAAATCTTGGAAAGTCAAACTTCTCCCCTATATATATACTATATATTTAATATATATATTATATATTATATATATATATATTATAGTATATATTATATATAATATATATATATATATATATAAAGGGGGGCCCATTACCTTCAATAGCTTAGGGCCCCCTCAAACCTAAATCCGGCACTGGATGTGACGATTCCCTCTTCTTATAACGCTTCTAGCGCTTCTGATAGGGATGAATGGAAAACCGTTCAACGCAAGCATCTCAAATACTCCAAGCGTTCTGTATCTGCTAGCATCATGAAAGGGGACCCAAAGGGCTCTCATCCAAACTCATATTGCCCTGTCTTCCAAAGACACCTACCTGATGGCTCACTGACATAGCCCTAGCATTAGACTTTCGCAATTCACAGAACCTCTAGGAATCATTGGCTGTCATTTCAACATCTCCACCAGAGATTGATCTCCCTGTTAACCAAACGGGACCCATATTGGATTCCACTTTCATAAACCCATCGCCTTCACAGAAAGGTAACCTTTATCCGGTGACACCTTCCTACACTGTTTAATTACATATACTTGGTCATACTCAACTCACTTCATATTCATGGCAAAGACCCTCCACTAAATGCCACTAAAAACTTCCCCTTACCCATAACTGTTTGTACAACCAAAATCACTGTTTAACGACTATTCTTTATCACCAGAATTTATTGCTCCTCCTCTTCAGGACCAGTGCCTCAGCCTCTCCGCCCCATTTGATTCCTCTTCAAATATTTCCGCTAGCCACACAAAAACAATTGTCTCAAGAGACTAAACTCATAGTACTCATAGCAACACAGCATAGCCACCTTCTTTCGAAAGATGGTTATGGCTACTATTCTAATTTCGAAGAATTTGTTCAACTAATAAATATATGTATACCAAAGTGCATATGATTGCAGGAACATCGACTATGCTTTCACGATTTCCTCCAACCTCCGCAATGCAAGTCGCCGCTAAAATCTATAAAACGAGGCGTCAATGATAGATGAGGCGACAGAATTTTTGTTTATAAGTCTATCCACTATCCCTCAGTCCTTCTTCGAACTAAACTTCATGCAATGGCAGAACGAGTCTACCTGTCCACTGATTTTGCGCTTTACTTGGCTCTCCGTAGCGAGTTCGCTAAGGCCGACTTAGTTAACTTTTTCAAGCAGCTCCAATCTCCACTCGTCATATTAGGGGATTTCAACCTTCATCAATTACCATTGGGTGAATCCATCACCTCTCTAAAGGTTAAGATCCTTTTCGATATCCTAGCCCATATTTCCCTGAGATGCCTTAACACTGGACCCTTTACCCATGAAAGTTTAGATACACACTCATATACATGTATATATATTTTCTTTTGGTCTATTCTCTTATGGACCGCTTCGCATGGTCTTTTTTGATTAATTGTAAATCAGAGACCACTACCCGATAGCCCTGCATGAAATCACGCTGAGCCCAATGTTAGAACCCCCATTCCCTCTGGCGTTATGATGGAGAGGAGTGTATTCCTTTTTATCACGTCACATCTACTCCACTTTCTCCCTTCAATGAGAGGTTTCCAACCATTGGCCCTGCTGCAAGCTATCATCACAGCAGGAGAAACTTACATCTAGCAGTCTTCAGCAGGTAAGCCTTTGGAAACCCTTGATGGTGCTAATAATGTGCACAAGCAAACTGTATGAAGAAAAATCGGCAGACAATATAAATGAACACGCACCACCCCAAGCCTGATTATTTTTAAAGCATCTGCGCCGAGATTTCTGTCAAATTGATCGCCTAACGCTTAAACAATACTTTCGAACTTATACTTCGATTGTCAACTCCACAACTCGTCTTTTTCTGTGTAGAAACTTGAACAGAAAATAACTCCCCCTATCCAACAGCTCTCCACCCACGGTCATTTGTTATTGGTCTAATATAACCGATACGATCTTTACTCCCACAGCTGTTGTTGTTGAAGCTTTACTATGCACTCGAGCTCTTCCCGCTATCCTGAAGAATTTCAAATAATAAAAATTAAACTGTACCGCCAGACTTTCCAACAGATAAAGGGGAAGACCATGCCTATAACCATCTCTTTACACTTACAGGTTGTCATACTTCACTGAAGAATGGCAAAGATGGTGCCCCTGGCCCAGACATCATCTTGTGCATAATGCTGCGTCACATTTACCTATTTGCATCAGCGTTCATACTGGATCTGTTTAACTTGGGTCTTAATCGAGTCCACTTTCCCGTCTGCTTGGAAAACAGCTTTTGTAATCCATATTCCCAAACCTGAGGAAGATCCGAAGTTGGAGTAAAACCAAATCCCAATTTCACTGACCTGTCATACTTGCAAAATAATGGAGAAAATAGCTGCCGGCCGCCGCCTTCCTGTTCTGGAGAGTTGTCAGGCTTTTCAAACTGCTTCTTTGGATTCTGCAAAAAATTGCTCGACCGTGGATCCCATGTTAAAACTGGAACATGATATTCGAGAAACTTCCTCAACTGGCTGGATGATTCTTGTTATCATTTTTGGCATCGAATAAGCATATGACACAATTTGGAGAACTGGAGTTCTTCTAAAACTCCAAACACTCGGTTTCCGAGGACAGCTTCCTCCCTATATATATATGTCGTGATATTTATCGATGAGGTCACGCGGGTTTAGATTCCAAAATATCTTCTGTAGTCTAAGGGTTAAGTTTTATTAAAACATATATTGCTTACTGAATATTAGGTTTGAGCTTTTAATGAGAATTTATCTACTGATCTGGAAGCTTACAGGTTTGTAAAATAATCAAGAAAAAAAAACGGAGTTTTCTGATGTCATTACATTACTAAAAGATCTCAAATAACAAGTTCAAGAACGAAACAGCCATTAACAATAAAATCTCCTCCTTTAATTAAATACATTTCTGGAGTATCAAAAACTATATGAATCAAATGTAATTTTTCTTGACTTGATAAATGTAAGATCAATATCTGTTTTAATTTGTGAACATGTATCAAGTAAAGTTAACTCTCTTGTTCTAAAATATATAAATAGCTAAATAAGCTGAACATGAAACTTCAGGGAAAGTAAACTCACATTTTCCAAATTCAAAAAAATCCCCAGGCATTTGTAGCCAAACTGAAAAACGGCATTGGAAAGCAAGTCTTAGAAACATTTCCAGGTTTAAAAAACATGGCAGGATGAGAATCTGAAGAAGAGAAACTTCTGAGTCATCTAGAATCTTAAGTGAAAAAGGTCATGTTCGACTTTGCCTGGACAAAAAATCAGTCATGACATTATCTTCCTGGCCTGAGTGTATTGTAACATTAAATTTAACGTTCTGAAAACCGTAGCACATCGCATTGATCCTTGGTTACGTAAAAAATTTTAGATTCCTGCATGAAAGTCAATGTCGGAGATCCTTCTGTAGCTTAGAATCCTTCGACTTCCAGATAGCTTCGTACTTCTTGATGCCGTAGATTATCGGCCAAACTTCTTTCTAACCGCCCCATTTTCGTTCTTGGTAATTCGATAGTCCCGCCTCCTCCATCAATGCACGGAAAAAAGCCCATCTTCATTTTGTGTGGAGCATGAACCTATGCAGATCCAGACCGCGTCAGTTTGTAGAAAATGAAGTGCTTCTACATATCGGTGCAAGCGGTAATATTACGGTGCAGATACTATGCACCCTTTATTGCACGTGTCATGACGCCTCAACTGTTTGACCTTTCACCTCCATTGAAACAATTTAGATTGTCCCTTTTTCAATAGATCTATAAAGGGCGCATGCTAGCAAGCATCAATTCGAACGAAAGATCCTAATCCGCAGAACCCAAGGAACGATCCGTACATCACTTCCTTACAGAGTGGGCGCTGTCTTTATTATTCTGCTCACCATTTCCTCACATAAATCCTTTACACTAGCTCAAACTGCTTGTGACCTAAAAGAAATCCCAGAATTGGAGATTTAACAAACATTTTCGAAGTCTGACATAAAATTGCAGCTTCGAAGAGTCCGATTAGCAATTCATACAAGTCTGCCATAAATGGTTCAAACATCTTTCGTATTCAACATAATTCATCAAATCATAACATCTATATGACGCATTCCTTTAGACACCTTTCCTTAATTGCCTTGTCAAAGTGGCTCCGCGCGTTACAACCGAAATGGCTTCTTAGGAATTCATAAGTGTCCGCTTGAATTACCTGGCGCATTCCACAAACATTCTTTTTCACGAACTTCGATTTGCCAGTACTGTTTCGATAAGCCTAGCTTCGAAACATTAAGATCAAAATCCGAAAAATATATTGATGTTTGTCCTGGGCTCCGGGTCGAACACGGTTATTTCATTTAACTTTCTGAAATCTGCACATATGCCATTTGACCCATCTTTTTTCTTTATAACAACAATTGGCGATGCATAGGGTGAATCCGACTCTCGAATTATATCCATTTCTAACATATTATGAATCTCTTCTTTTACCTGAGACCTGATGGCATGGAGGAATTGAATGAGGCTTTGCAGCGGTTGGGTCTTGCACATGTACGATTTATTTCGTGAAAATGTTTATTGAAACTTCCCACTGAATCTGTAAACTGCGATTCCAATCTGCTGATTTATAGTTCTCACTTTTTCTGTGTTGCTGTACCTTCTAAAAATCTACCTGCAATAATGGAATGTCAACCAAGCGCCTCTTCTTTTGAAAGACTGTATGTCGTGACACCAGTAACATCAAGTGTAAATCTCGTCTTTTCCTTTCTTCTTCCCAAGAATAGCTAAGGCTGTCGTAGCGGCTGCTCTCTAGATTTCCATTAGTCACACGTCCATCCTATGATAGACTTTAAGCAAAGCTTGACAAGATAGATTTCACTTTGTTCCCATTGCGTTGATCTTATAACAACAACGCCAGCAGAGCTTCGATGACTTATAAGATCTTTCCTTGTCATCAAATAACTATTATCTATGATTCGTAGAAAGGTATGAGATCAACACTCGTCAGCAGTCTTGAAACTTCTTGGACGGACCTTTTTATCATAAAATGCTTATACTTTGTCTGGGCCATTTCTAAGTTGTTTTTGACATTCTATAGGGTTTCCTCATAGACTTTCGCGAATCTGATATCTCGTGTAGGTATTCCTCTACCTCATTGGTCCTCACACTTGGTCCAGAGATTCCTTAAAATCTGCAATTGGTCACGCAACGGTGTCGACGTACTAACAACTCAAATAGCTGCGAAAAGCCGGTGCTTTGCCCTGTGGACTTCCCTGTCAAGCAAAAAGGTAATGGGATAATAAACTGCCCATTTTGTTTAGGTTGTTCTTGAACAGTTTCCTAAAGCCATGGATTTTAATGCTCCCTGATTTTTTCCACGAATCCGTCGCTCAAGTGTGGGGCGAACGTGAAAGATTCTTCTGATCTTAAGTAATTTCGATAAATTCGTTCATCATTGGGACAATCGAACTGAGTCCCAGATCCGACAACATCTCTCCTGAGGAATACCAGACGACTCATAATATGTCAACCAGACGCATTTGCCTGAGTGTGAGTTGTAATACTCTTCCATGGGTACGTGCTTTCGGCGTAGCGTGTGGTATACTCTACCATGTGTTAGTATATATTTATCCCTCCTGCGGTGGTGGATATGGGACCTACATATCCACCAGCGCACTTCTTTTGAAAAGGTCATCGAGATGGGTACCTGGTAAGAGAGCCCAGCCCTCCGATCATATAGGGGATCTTCTGGCACGGGATCACATGAACCTACACATAACGCACACCGTCATCATATAAACTTGGCAGTTAAATACACATTGATAGTCTGGGTCGGATGTTTTTCTTAATGCCTAAAGTGTCCTGCAAAATGCAGATTCATGGCCATTCCAAAAGTGTGCCCATAGTCCCATGTGTACTTATCGAACTTTTTGTCAACCACTACCATTCCTTTTCTCTATCTTGTATAGTATCCATTTTTCTTTTCAAATCTCTCGTCGCATATCCCAAACAATTCACGATTTGTCGCTCAAATGGATCGTCCTCTTGCAGCTCTGATCAATTTATCTTTCCTATACATCTGAAACTCTTGTCTTTGTCTTAACCTTAATCAAACAGGACTGTAAAATGCCGCATCAAAGCTCTACCTATTAACACCCTCAGCGCCCTGCTGCCGTCACCTCAGACCTGTATTGCCGTCTCCAACACTCGCTTCAAAACGGTCTGAGTTTGAGGAATTCCCTTATTTTGTAATAGGAGGTTTCCATTCACATTTTCCCATTATCATTATTATTTTTAGTAGCATTTTCAGCTTCATGAGTGTTTGAACAACGGGTGTGTTCCTTGATGATATTTGGTTTTATAACTATCCGACTCTATTGTCTCGACCTTAACCGCCTGGGATTTCAGAATGTTAAATCATAGAGTGCATCTTTTAAACATAAAGCTTCTACATAACCCGTATAAAACGGTGTCTGAATCCAAATTCTCGCTTCTTGGGCTGTTCTAAGGGTCTAAGGTCTTTCACAAACCTCTTTTTCACAATTACACCGCTTCACCCTGTGTCAACGAAGTATGGATACCTCAAAGCCATTTTAGAGCCATATCGTACCAAAGCATGAGGTAATGTTGACCGGTTTGAATTATCCGAAATGACCTGGTTATAACGGGGATTGATTTACCGTCGACATGCAACATAACGTCCTTTAACATTTTACTCGCATCAACATACATATCTTCTTCCGCAATTTGGCAGGCTGCTGCAAAATCTTCTTTGCTGACAGACTTATCAATGATGACAGAGGCATTGTGTATTTCTTTCCTCGGTGAGTGCCATCTTCTCTCCGACGTCCTGTTATCACGATTATACTTATTGTCAAAATGGTGCCGGTTACGCGAAAATCTATTGTTTCCGTTTTGGTCTGAATAACAAGCATTAGAATCATGGCCAACTTTGTTGCATATTCCGCAAACTTTGGTGTGTTGGCGTTGAGTATTATGGCTTAGTTTTTCCTCGTTACTACCAGATTCCACAGAAGGGTTCAAATCTTGCCTTTTGGTTCAAAGGTTCCATCCCCTTGCTTGAAGAAATTTATCTGCACGAGAAGCAATGTCATTTCAACTAGAGAGTCCTGTCTCTCTAAGGTGAACTGGTAAGCCCTTTGGGCAACAGGTGAGAAATTGACCGACCACCATGAGATCGGTTAAACCTTGATAGTCTTGGTTAAAACTTGAGAGTTTGAACACCTTGATAGATAAGATTAAATCCAATTCAGGAGTTGTAACGGGCCCTCTTCTGCTTTAGGCTTGGCTTCCTTAAACTTAGCCCGATCACCATCGTCGGTCATATTAAATTGAATAAGAAGGGCTTCTTTTAAGCTAGGAAAATCATTTGCTGAGTTGTGCGGCAACTTGCTATATACTCGACAGAGCAAGTCCCAGTTAGAAAGCGCCACTGAAATAGAGAGCCATAAACTGCCATTCCCTTAGAATAATGTTCGCAAACTCTCGAAACGTTGAAGTTAAAGTCTTCCCATTTCATCCCTTGATTCAACGATACAGGGGCCATATTCGTACCTTAAATTTGTAATTTAATCCCTGTAGTTTTGAATGATGAAAAAAAAGAATGAGAATGTGGAGCACGGTCGTAATGTGTTCTAGATTCGAAGTTCGCGTAACGTTCGCTTCTTCGAATTGTTATCAAAGCAACGCGCTTTCCTAACGTCTTCCTCTTTCTTGAGTGGAGCATCTCTTTTGAGTTGAGCAGTTTTCAGCTTCCTCTTTCTTAGGTTGAGCATTCCTCTTTCTTGAGTTTAGCATTTCTTTCAGCTCTTTCGTAATTCACCAGGACTGTCTCTCTCTTTCTCTCTTTAATCTCTTTTTAAATAAATTCCTAACAGACTCTTTGCCTTTAGGCCTAAATCTTTAGCTGACAACAAGATTGAAAGTCCATTATTATTGTCGACAAACGGGAGAAGAGAGCGTGAAGAATGAAAGAGAGGTGAGTACCTCAGTTCAGTAAGAGTAATGAAGAAATAATGTCGAAACTATATTCCTTCTCGGACAAGCCACCCAAAAACGTGGCGTGATATTTATCGATGAGGACACGCGGGTTCAGATTCCAAAATATCTTCTGTAGTCTAGGGGTTAAATTTTATTAAAACATATTTTGCTTAATGAATATTAGGTCCGAGCTTTTAATGAGAATTTATCTACTGATCTGGAAACTTACAGGTTTGTAAAATAATCGATAAAAATCGGGAGTTTTTCACTGCGAAGAACCATTTGGTAAGAAATGAGTATGGCACCAAACAAGTTTCGAAGAACGCAAAAGCCATTAACTGAAAACATCTCCTCTTTAAATATCATTTTCTGGATACAAAACATATAAGGTACAATTAATGAAATCAAAAATTGTATCTCTTAAGACTTGATAAGTGTAAAATTAATTTCCATCTTAATATGTTATATGCTATCTAGTCATTTTAACACTCTTTATCTAAAATAAATAAATTCTCTTATATTAATATAAAATATATACGTAATTATATAATATTTAGTAGCATTTATCCAAAATCATAAAGAATATATTAACGATAATTTTGAAAATATTAATTATAAATCTTGGCGGATATTATAAATTTTGTCTGGCGGATCTCATTATCACAAAATTATGGCCTCCACAATGTATAGGCAAAGATATGACATGACAATATAATACCTTCTGTCAGACAGATCCATCCACGCCCGGTACTCGTCTGATCTATTACGACACTTTACTCTGGATGAAGGCGTGCCGCAGAGTAGTGTCCTTAGTGTATTATTATTTGCTCTCTTATTCAGTGGCATCGTTACTTACATCCCAGTGACAGATATGCTTTCCCTGTATGATAATGACCTGGCGTTATGCATTGACTGTGCCAGATTTTCATTTCTTAAACCTCAGCTCCAACTAGCCATTGAGAATATTTCAAAATGGGATAACTCCCACGACTTTCACTTTTCACCCTCCAAACCCTCAGCAACACTATTTCAGAAAAAAAACTTATATGGTTCACCCATTCCTGTAACATTAAAGGTCAGATTTCCATGCCTCATCCTAGATGACCAATTGACATAAGCACAGCACATTAAGCACCTGAAACCTACTTGTCATCCTGCATTCGACCTATTACGTTATCACACTTCAAAATCTTGTGACACTGATTGCAGGTATTTTTAGGACTCCACATTGCCTTAATTTTATCAAAGTTTGAATATGATTCCATAGCATAATGTCAGGCCTCTCCAACTCTACAACACCTGTTAGATCCCATCCAAAATGAGTTGATCCAAATCTCTACAGGAGCTTTCTGATGGTCCTTCGTATGAGCCTCGATAATTTTGTCTGCTCTGATGCCACTTCTGCGAGAGATACTTCAAAATACTCCTTACTGGTTATTTACAAACACAGTTTTTATTATTTTTAATTTCTTCAAAATTCATTTGCAGTAGATCTGCGTTCTCTTACGATGAATCTCATACACCTTGGCTATTCCCTCCTTCCACCATTTGCCTGGTCCTAACTTCTCTTTCCAAATCCAGCCACTCTGCCGCTTTGTTAAAGGCATAATTCGTATCTTGTTCATCAGTTCACAGAGGATTCACTCTGGTATTTACTGAGGGCTCTCAAACAGGGGACAATTTATGTGCGTCTGCTATCTTTCCCGACCTCAACCTCTCCCATACCCTCATCCTCCCTCATTATCCATTGTTTACTGCAGAATTAATGGCGATAATGATTGTCCTTCCTCGAATTTTATTTCCTAGCCAAGACCACCTTTATGTCATTTATTCGGATTTGTTCA
Organism: Trachelipus rathkii; assembly: GCA_015478945.1. NCBI lineage: Eukaryota > Metazoa > Arthropoda > Malacostraca > Isopoda > Trachelipodidae > Trachelipus > Trachelipus rathkii. The sequence continues at coordinate 26,581 of JABUQX010039572.1, forward strand.
GCTCCCAACAAGCGCTCAGAATCACCAACCCTAAAACAATGGAATCAGCTTTGCAATAATTTTTCCGGCCTCTTCACTCTCGTAAGAAGTAAATTACACTCTGCTAGGGGTGACTGGTGTCGAAATCGCTGACAGAAAAACTTGAATGACCTCCTCCCTTTCCCGTAGCTGTGTTAGGCATCTCCCAGATCCCATTCGAAAAGGTTGCCTTCCTACAATTGATTATTATCCTGCTCTCTTCACTCCTACAAGGCTTCCGATCTTACTTACAGGAGTGCTGGGCGAGTAATCAGCTAGGAGCGAAACTCAGAAATATAAAATCCCAACATTGGTGAGTGATTTTCCTTTTATAGACGAAATTGCTTGCAGGAGGCGATCCTCGCACGCCTTCTCATTGGCCACACCAATATCAAGCACAGCCACTACATGTCACGGGATCCTTCCTCGCCTGCAAATTTTGTCGTCGCCACATCCCCCAATCTATTCACCATATATTATTGATTGTCTTCAACTGGACCTCATTTGCCGTCGCCATTTTCCTACACTATGATCCACAACTCCTTCAAAAAAGGTACCCTTGTCTTGTTTGAATCGTCCCACTTCAATAGTAGTAGTTCAATTTTTTCCTGTCCTCGAGATATAAATATTCTATACGATATTTAATGTTGTTGTTGTTGTTGTTGTTGTTGTTGTTGTTGTTGTTGTTGTTGTTGTTGTTGTTGTTGTTGTTGTTGTTGTTGTTGTTGTTGTTGTTGTTGTTGTTGTTGTTGTTGTTATCTCCAATTCTTCAATTTCTGCTTCAATTTTTGATATGTTTAGGTTTAAGTTAAAATTACATGACTTAAAATTGGAATTCTATGAAATTTTCACTTAAAATCAATTTTAATTTCAGCGGATTATTATTTTAAATCAATAAACCT
>JABUQX010039572.1:32500-47500 GCA_015478945.1 Trachelipus rathkii
AATTTTTACAGGGTATTATTATTATTATTATTATTATTATTATTATTATTATTATTATTATTATTATTATTATTATTATTATTATTATTATTATTATTATTATTATTATTATTATTTTATTATTATTATTATTATTATTATATTATTATTATTATTATTATTATTATTATTATTATTATTATTATTATTATTATTATTATTATTATTAATAGAAATTAACTTTAAAGTAGAAACTACTACAAAACAAAATATTAACTAAACTGTTTAAGCAAAAATTGAAAAAAAATTAAAACAAGATTCCATAATTTTCTTACTTAAAATTGAACTTATTTGAATTTTTAAATATTGTGATGTAGGAAAATAAGTTGCTCTCCATGTTGTAGAGTTAAACGTCATCTCTTATCCTCAAACACGTTACCTGCTTCTGAAAAAAAGCTTTTTAAACTTTGAAGACCCGTAGAACTTTATATAGTAGGCCTATATTCCTTTTTTACTTAATAAATTAATGATCCGCTTATCCAAATTTTAGCTTACAGAACTAAGAGCTCACAGTAGGAATATGACAAGATGCCAGATACTTCTAGAGAATAATATTTAAGAAGTTCGAGCTGGATGCCAGACGACTTATCATAGGAAAAGCTGTAGTGATGTACCCCCAAATGCTAACTTTTGGTGATAGCTATTATAAAATCGTTAATTTAGTTAATTACATATTTAAGAAAAACAATCGTAATCGCAAGTAGATGATTAGACTAGTCGGTACTCAGTATGTTAACTGAACTTACAGAAGTCCTGTTCCGGTATTAGATTTCTGCAATGATTATCTTCGTCCACACTGACACTGAACACACACCACAGAGCTACACGTAAAGCAGGATCAGGCTATTCTCGAGTGGACTGCAAAGTCTTTAATAGTCTCATAATAAATAAATAAATTATAAAATATTTCATGAAAAAGGAAAATAAGACAATGATAGCTATTTTTAATTCCTTTCCTTTTATTCAATGTAACCCAAGTTAGTTACTCTTTATTTATATATATATATATATATATATATATATATATATATATATATATATATATATATATATATATATATATATATATATATATATATTTTATATATATTATATATTTATATATATATATATATATATATATATTATTACAAAGCCCAATACTTATCATCTAATGCACCTAAAAAGACTAACTGATTGATATGCTCGAAAGTCAATCTATTCCTTTCATTTGAGCAAACATTGTTTAATAATGATACTGTTCGTTCTGACGAGACTGACGTCGCATTTACAGTAAGATATTTCATTGCTAACATAAACATATCAGGGAAAGCATTTTTACTATCATTCCAAAATTTTATTGGGTCGCATTATCCACTTGATCACTGAATAACTGAATAGTGATTAGTGAATACTCAGAAGACAATTTGACTATGTGGTATGTGCTATGTCGATCCCCCTCCTCTCCCTATTTTTGGTTCCCGAAAAGACGAAAATTCTAAAACCCCAATTTTTCGGTTTATTTTATACACGACATTGTGGGACGAACGAAGAACGAAATATGGAGGAAAAAGAGAGTTTCATCACTTCAGGGTATCGGGAGAGGGGATAAGTTTTTATTTTTTTCCGGCCTTTAAAAAAATTTTTTTTGAAAAGAATATCGGCTTTCGATATTAAGAAAAAATATCGAAATATCGATATATTGCCTAAGAAAATATCGTTCAGAAATATCGATATATCGAGCCAAAAATATCGATATTTCGATATTTTTTGGCCATCCCTAATATAGAGTATTTGTCCTGTGAAATCCGAGTTGCACTAATTTCAAGGTTCCCCCACATATGAACTAGTGCAATATCTACAAGGGGCATTGTTTGTTCACAAGCATTCCACCAATGTTTTTACGGAAGGTAAAAACTAAAAGGTAAAAACTAAAACTAAAAACTACCTCATTTGAAATACAATATTTAATTGGATCAATTTCCTTGAAATAAAGGACACTAATAATAATCCCAAGGACGAGCAAGATTACTCATTCTTTTGTAGAATTTTTGTTTTTTATGTTAAAAATAAATACGCTAATTTTAAATAAATTAAGAATGTACCGAATTTTAAAGCGATAAAATTCTGAGTCAAACAATTTATTGAGTTCTTTGGAACTGTCCAGTGATAACTGGGGTGATAAGAGAAATAATGAGTAAGAACATCCCTTGCCTGTACTATTCGTAAACTTTAAACTTTAATTGGAGGTCACGAACAATTTCAAGATAAAGAAATCTTTTAGCAGGAATTACTATCATTGGTGAACTTGATCTAAGGAGACAAAGATAAAATACGGAGAAGAAATTGAATATTGTCCTGATATGACAATCCGAAGCGAAAATGTCATCAATATATGAAGATAATTTAAATTCTCTCATGGTGAGTAAATGCCTGGATTCAAAAAACTCCATTCATATTTTTTCCAATTACTCACATATACATTTACATACGTTTAAGACATTCACTTTTAGATACGTTCATTAATTAGTTTGGCTAAGATAATAATAATAATAATAATAATAATAATAATAATAATAATAATAATAATAATAATAATAATAATAATAATAATAATAATAATAATAATAAATGTTAGAAGTAGTATTTTAAACATTATTATAATAATAATAATAATAATATACATTATACTACTACTACTACTACTAATACTACTACTACTACTACTACTACTACTACTACTACTACTACTACAAATAAAAATAATAATAATAATAATAATAATAATAATAATAATAATAATAATAATAATATAAAAATTCTATGTCAGCTTTTGTTTTAATATAAGTTTTACTTTTAACTTCCAATTCTCTAAATATTTTCTTTTAATTTTCATTTAATTTTCTTAATACTATTCTAGAAAACAGTTTGCAAAACAGACATTAACATAAAGTTTAACGTAATGTCCCTTAGATTAAATATAATATGAAATGCTACCTAAAATTTAATAATTTATAATCTTAAATCTTGTGTAAAATAATTCATTCATTTGTTAGAATCGAAACTCTGAAGATGTCTGAGGTTTACGGACGAAACCGGTCAGGAACTAATAAATATAAATATGCCTCATACTTTCTTTGTAAATTATTTTCTAGAATAGTTTTAAGAAAATTAAATGGAAATTAGAAAATATTTCGTGAATTGGAAGCTAAAATTAAAACTTGTAATGAAATGATAATAATAATAATAATAATAATAATAATAATAATAATAATAATAATAATAATAATAATAATAATAATAATAATAATAATAATAATAATAATAATAATAATAATAATAATAATAATAATAATAATAATAATAATAATAATAATAATAATAATAATAATAATAATATTAATAATAATAATAAAATAAAATAATAATAAATAAAAAAAAAGAAGAAGAAAGAAGAAAGAAGAAGAAAAAAGAAGAAAGAAGAAAGAAGAAAGAAGAAGAAGAAGAAAGAAGAAGAAGAAAGAAAGAAAAAGAAGAAGAAGAAGAAGAAGAAGAAGAAGAAGAAGAAGAAGAAGAAGAAGAAGAAGAAGAAGAAGAAGAAGAAGAAGAAGAAGAAGAAGAAGAAGACCGACTTGCAAAAACTTTCCAGTCCATTCAAGGCTAGTCTCTTAAGTATTTTTTTCTTATTTAATTTGTTGGAAGTGTCCACAGGTTTTAAAACAAATCTGTTATGTGTGTTTGAAATAAGTATATTATTTTACCTATTCCAAGGTAACATATGAGTTTGCTCACCAAGAGCAGATCTAGTTCTAAGCAACAAACATCAAAGTCTGTTAAGTATTTTTTGTTTATTTATTGTGCTGGATTTGTCCACTGTCAATGTGGCAATGTGACAGGGTCTTAGAGCAGATATTTATTACAATTATTTGATCGATTAAATCAGGGTCTTAGAACAGATATTTATTACAGTAATTTATTACAGTTATTTGTGGCAGATATGTTCTACGCGGTGAATATCAAAGCTATTTATTACAAGTTAAGGCGATAATGCAATCAGTAGTAGGACTCAGTTTTTGCACGAAAATGACCGCGACCTTTTTTGACCTTTTTTTGACCGCGACCTTTTTGGGCCTTGACCTTTTTGGGCATCCTGAATTTTACGCCTTTTTTTGGGCCTTGACCTTTTTGAGAAGAACCCAAATTTTTGAGAACCCAAATTTTTGAGAACCCAGTTTTTTTTTTTTTTTTTTGAACCCGTATTTTTTGAGAACCCTATTTTTTGAGAACCCAAATTTTTTGAGAACTCAAATTTTTTGAGAACCCGGATTATTTTGAGAACCCGGATTCTGAGAACCCGGATTTTTGAGAACCCAAATTTTTGAGAACCCTAAATTTTGAGAACCCAAATTTTTGAGAACCCAAATTTTTGAGAACTAAATTTGTTTTTGAGGCTTAAATTTTTTGGCTTGGCTTAAGCCAATTTTTTGAGAACTATAGTTTTTGGCAGCTAATTTTTCAGCGGCCTAATTTTTGCAACCCTTCGAAGAATTAAAACCTGATAGTTATAAAATTTATAAACAAAAAGTATTAACAGTTAATAATAAATTCTTTGTTCAAAGATAATGATTGATTTATTATAGAAGTTTAAGAAACTTTGAATAATTTTAGTTATATTTGAATGAGTAATATAAATGCACGTGTTTATTAGTAAAAACATAAAATGTTTAATAAATTATACGTTATTTATATGTGTAAGTGAGTGTACGTGTAAGTAAAAATCTATTAGTGCTGTAAGCAAATGGGCTTGTGTGTGTTAGATCAATTTGAATAAGTGTAGTAATTCTGTGTCTGTCAAGTAAATCTGTGTGTGTGTAAGTAAATCTGTGTGTGTAAGTAAATCTGTGTGTGTGTGTAAGTAAATCTGTGTGAGTGTAAGTAAATCTGTGTGTGTGAGTGTAAGTATGTGTGTGTAGGTAAATCTGTGTGTGTGTGATAAGTGTAAATGTAAGTGTCTATGGGTGAACATAAGTGTCAGTGAATGTGTGTATAAGTGTCATAGTGAATGTGTGTATAAGTGTAAGTGTGTGTGTGTGTGTGTGTGTGTGTGTGTGTGTGTATGTGTGTTCTAAATAATAATAACAATAGGCATGAAGTAAATAACACTAAGTATAATAATAAAAATAATAAAATAATAAAATAAAAGTAAAATAATAAAAAAAAAATAAAAAGAATAAAAAGAATAAAAGAATAAAAATAAAAAGTATTAAAACAAAATAAAATAATAATAAAAGTAAAATAATAAAAATAAAATAAAAAGAATAAAAAGAATAAAAATAAAAAGTATTAAAACAAAATAAAAGAAAACATAATGTTAATAAATATACGAGTTAAAGCAGTAAAACATATGAGTTAAAGCAGTAAAACATGAGTTAAAGCAGTAAAGCAGAAAGTTAAAGCAGTAAAGCAGTAAAACAAAAGCATACTAATCCCCTTGTTGCTATGTAACACCTCTATTGATTTACTGATTTACTGCTTTAAGGTATGTAATGTATATGAGTTAAAGCAGTAAAGCAGAAAGTTAAAGCAGTAAAGCAGAAAGTTAAAGCAGTAAAGCAGTAAAGCAGTAAAACAAAAGCATACTAATCCCCCTTGGTGTTAGGTAACACATCTATTGATTTACTGATTTACTGCTTTAAGGTATGTAATGTTAATAAATATGTGAGTTAAAGCAGTAAAACATATGAGTTAAAGCAGTAAAACATGAGTTAAAGCAGTAAAACAGTAAAACAAAAGCATACTAATCCCTTAGGTGTTAGGTAACACCTCTATTGATTTACTGATTTACTGCTTTAAGGTATGTAAAGTTTATGTTTTTAATAAATATTTCGTACAATTGTAGTAAAATAAAATGATTATATATCAGACACTCTGGATTTTTTCTTCTTACATACAATTTTTAAAAATTTATAAATTAAAAAGTATTAAGTAAAAAGTATTAAGTAAAAAATAATGTTAATAAATATATGTGTTAATATGGAGACATCAAATGATTTTGGTTTTAGGTTCTTAAAATATTTTTAATAAATCGTTTAAGTAATGACAAAAATGAACTGATATAGTATATATATATTTTCAGTGCTTGAGGAATATTGTTTTCTGCCAGGCTTTTATAACGAGCAGATACTTGGAAATATTGCCATAGCATACGGCGGGCAGAACGGCGGACGGGGACGCGGCGGATCGCACCTGCGGGTGCGAGGCTGGCATCCTTTGCGGGTGGGGCTCCTGCGCCCCGGTGGTTAGCTTATGAACTAGGGGTGAAGACATTAATATTAACTCTGTTCTTTAATGGAGGGTAGAGATGATCCATCAAAGATGATTTCATCAAAGATGAATCATCAATATAGATGGTATCAAAGATCGTCATCAAAGATGAGTCATCAAAGATGAACCTTCAAAGTTGAGGCATCAAAGTTGAGGCATTAATGCTGAGGCATCAATGCTGAGGCATCAATGCTGAGGCATCAAAGTTGGGTCATCAAAGTTGAGGCATCAAAATATCAAGTGTGTGAGTGTAAACGTAAGTGTATCTGTGTGTGGGTGTGAGTGTAAGTGTATATGGTTTAATGTGTCTGTGGAAGTGCAGAGTGTATAAAATGAATGTGTGTATAAGTGTCAGAGTGAATGTGTGTATAAGTGTTATAGTGTGTATGTGTGTGTGTGCAAGTAATATATATATAGGCTATAAGTGATAGAAAAGGCTAACTCATAGTAGGAAGCATCCTAGCAGGTTGTAATATACACCAATCGATTCCTCATACCTTATTACATAGTGGACCTATATTAGGGCTATTCTAGGCTCAGGGGGAGGCTAGAAAAGGCTTGAAAAAGTGGCACTCAGTTTGGCACTATGCGGGGCTCACTTGTCACTGTGGCACTCGCCAGCACTCATTGCACTCATAACGCTCACTTGGCACTCATTATCGCGGCACCACTGGCACTCACCTGGCACTCATCTAATACTCATAGAACACTAATAGAACATCACTAGATACTTCTTACGATGATTGGGAACCATCAAAGCCATCAAGTTAGCGTGGGTCAAAATTGACCCATGGTATATAGCTTAAGGTCAATGGTGAAATATCGCATGGTCCAGTAGTTAAGACGTAAGAGGCTAGGATGGTCCACAAAGGAAGGACAAAAAAAAATTACCGTGGGTCAAAATTGACCCGCGCCGGAAGACCAAAAGGGTTGGTAGTGTGTTTGTACGTGTGTATAAGTGTAAATGTAAGTGTCTATGGGAAAATGTAAGTGTTATAGTGAATAAGTGTCATAGTGAATGTGTGTATAAGTGTAAGTGTGTGTGTGTGTGTGTGTGTGTGTGTGTGTGTGTGTAAGTGTAAATGTAAGTGTCATAGTGAATGTGTGTATAAGTGTAAGTGTGTGTGTGTGTGTGTGTGTGTGTGTGTGTGTGTGTGTGTGTGTGTGTGTGTGTGTGTGTGTAGGTGTTCAAGTTAGGATAGATCCATACATACGTTCAAGTTAGGAACGAAATATGTGACGGTTGGGCCACGAGTGGGTAAAAAATTGGCGTGGGCCAAAAATGACCCATGGTATATGGCAAGGTAAAGGCCTAAATATCGTGGTCAAACAAGGTAAAGACATCAAAAACGTGCTAAGCCCCTAAAGGGTGGGCAAAAATTACCGTGGGCAAAAAATGACCCATGGTATATGGCAAGGTCAAGGCCGAAATATCATGGTCAAACAAGGTAAAGACATCAAAAAATAGGGCTAAGCCCCTAAATGAAGATCAAAAATTACCGTGGGCCAAAATTGACCCATGGACGAAAAAAATTAGGGGGGGTAAAATAGGGGGGGCAATACGTACAACGGTTGCTGACGCAACCGTTTGGCGCAACCCTTCTTCGAAGGGTTGCAAAAATTAGGGTTGCCGAAAAAATTAGGGTTGCCAAAAAATTAGGGTTCTCAAAAAATTACGGTTGCCAAAAAATTTGGGTTCTCAAAAAATTAGGGTTCTCAAAAAATTAGGGTTCTCAAAAAATTAGGGTTCTCAAAAATTGGGTTCTCAAAAAATTAGGGTTCTCAAAAAATACCGTGGGCCAAAAATGACCCATGGAAGACCAAAGGGTTGGTCGAAAAAAGGTAAAGGCCCAAAAAGGTCAAAGGCCAAAAAAGGTCAAGGTCAGGTAAAAAATTTGGGCTCAAAAAATCCGGGTTCTCAAAAAATTCGGGTTCTCAAAAAATCCGGGTTCTCAAAAAATCCGGGTTCTCAAAAAATCCGGGTTCTCAAAAAATTTGGGTTGCCCAAAAAGGTCAAGGCCCAAAAAAAGTTAAGGTAAAAAATTCAGGATGCCCAAAAAGGTCAAGGCCCAAAAAGGTCGCGGTCAAAAAAAGGTCAAAAAAGGTCGCGGTCATTTTCGTGCAAAAACTGAGTCCTACTACTGCAATCGATGAGATCACCTTCTTAGAACGGATGCTTTGCAAGCCATTTTTCCTACTCAGTGTGATCGATTAGATCACCGTCTTAGAACAAATATGTTCTATGCGGTGAACATCAAAGCTATTTATTACAGGTTAAGGCGATAGTGCGATCGATGATATCACCTTCTTAGAACGGATACTTTGCAAGCCATGAACATCAAAGCTATTACAAGCCGGAATTCTTTTTATGATGTATTTTTAACATTTACTAAATGATTTCAATTATTCTAGTTTGGTTTTACCCTATTCAGGTTACTACTAATTCTAGTATTTGAATAAAGTAAAAATCAAGTTGAATTAAAGTTCAAAGACCAATTTCCTTAAACACTTAAAGTTTTTATCTAACGTTTTCTTGAATGAATCGATGTTGCCGCTGTTCACTATTTCATAAGAAAGACTGATTCCATTTTTCAATTTCATCATAAGTGAAGAAATTCTTTGCTATGTTGATTTGAAATCGTTTATGACTGCCCATTACTTCGTACATCTTTAAATTTACTTATCTAAAAATTGCCAGTAATCGATATTATCAAATTTATTAAGTATTCTGAAAACTTTTGTTAATTTTCCTTTCAATCTTCTTGTTTCTAAAGAATGTATATCTAATTCGCGTAACCGTTGCTCGTATGACTTACCTCTCAATTCTGGTATTAATTTGGTTGCCCTTCTTTTAATTCATTCAAACTCTTCTATGTCCTTTTTGAGTTATGGACTCCAAAACTGTACTTCATATTCCAGAAGAGTACATTAACAATTTTAGCAATTAATTCCGCGGATTCTGAAAATCGTCAATTTTAATTTATTTCAATTTGCAATTTGAGAAGCTTACTTGAATAGATAACACATTTTTTTTAAAGAGATAGATAGATACTTGTATCTTAACAATTTAAACAATTAATTTCTTGCAATGTGTCAACTATTTGAGTATACACTCAAATAATTTATAATTATTTCCAATTTGAGCCAATAATCTGAACAGAAAACACATTATTTTTAAAGATAAGAGTAAAACGTCTCAATTTCAACAAATATGGCAATTAATTTTTCGGATTGTATGAACGTTTTTGAGTTTACACTCTCAAATCGTTCGCACTGATTTGAAATAAGGAATACGCAAGAAATAGAAGGAGAAGAAGAAGAAGAAGAAGAAGAAGAAGAAGAAGAAGAAGAAGAAGAAGAAGAAGAAGAAGAAGAAGAAAGTAACAATAATAATAATAATAATAATAATAATAATAATAATAATAATAATAATAATAATAATAATAATAATAATAATAATAATAATAATAATAATAATAATAATAATAATAATAATAATAAAATAATAATAATAATAATAATAATAATAATAATAATAATAATAATAATAATAATAATAATAATAATTATTATTATTATTATTATTATTATTATTATTATTATTTTTATTTTTATTTTTATTTTTATTTTTATTTTTATTTATTTTTATTTTTATTTTTATTTTTATTTTTATTTTTATTTTTATTTTTATTTTTTTTTTTTTTTTATTATTATTATTATTATTATTATTATTATTATTATTATTATTATTATTATTATTATTATTATTATTATTATTATTATTATTATTATTATTATTTTATTATTATTATTATTATTATTATTATTATTATTATTATTATTATTATTATTATTATTATTATTATTATTATTATTATTGTTATAAATGCGTTTTCTCATTCGTGCCATACATTTACCCATGTGGAAAAAAAACCTTTAAATATGTTCATTATAATGTTCCTGTCATTCGATTCTCTTTCCAGCTTCATTACAAAACTTTGAGACATTTAAAAACTCTTTGTTTTACTTATTTTCTTTTGTTGCTTCTCTTCTTCACAGTATTAATTATCAACTCTTTTAGAAAAATTTGTAATGAATACCTACCTCTCCAAAACATTATGACTTGCCTCTCATTATCTTCTTCTTCTTCTTCTTCTTCTTCTTCTTCTTCTTCTTCTTCTTCTTCTTCTTCTTCTTCTTCTTCTTCTTCTTTTTCTTCTTCTTTTTCTTCATCATACAAGCTTAGAGATTGAACAGATGCTGAAATAGACTTGAACATATTTATGAGCAGCAAATGAGTTTTTAGAAGCAACAAAGAAAAAATCCTCATTCCTTTGCGTTGTCTTCTTTCTTATTTATATATTTATTTATTTATTTATTTATTTATTTATTTATTTATTTATTTATTTATTTATTTTTTATTTATTTTTTTTATTTTATTTTTTTATTTTTTTATTTTATTTTTTTATTATTTTTCTACAGATTTTTTTTATTTCATTAACAAACTTCAATCAATGTCTGTCTATCTGCCAGTCTGTCTATCTTTTCGGTGTGTGTGTGTGTGTGTGTGTGTGTGTGTGTGTGTGTGTGTGTGTGTGTGTGTGTGTGTGTGTGTGTGTGTGTGTGTGTTGTGTGTGTTGTGTGTGTTGTGTTGTACAGGTGTTTGTGTTTGTGTGTGTATGTGTGCATGTACCTCATTCTTTATGTTTTGCTCAGTTTTCCCTGTGTGTAGAGTCTCATTTCTCTCTCTTTTTCTATAGGATTTATATATATATATATATATATATATATATATATATATATATATATATATATATATATATATATATATATATATATATATATCCTTACTCTTATAAGTATAGATAAACATATATAAATCTCTACCTTCTCTCTCTCTCTCTCTCTCTCTCTCTCTCTCTCTCTCTCTCCTCTCTCTCTCTCTCTCTCTCTCTCTCTCTCTCTCTCTCTCTGTGTGTGTCTGTTAACGTTTCCAATTATGACCAGACATTCTATTCCCGCTCCAGTTTTATCTCAACAAAGGAAAATATAATAATATTCAGCAGTGTCTTTCCTTTCGTTGTTGCGTGTTTTTTCTCCCTTCTATTTTGAAAGAAGTTTCATTCATTTTTCGTAAACATAAGTCGAGATTTTTATATCATTTGTCGCGTTACAAAAGCAAATAAATACTTAATACTCTACTTAGAAGGTTCTTTCATTTCACAAAGACTATTCAAGACACTTCGTGCAAAAGCGCATACGTAAAAAAGGATATATATATATATATATATATATATATATATATATATATATATATATATATATATATATATATATATATACTATATATATTTATATATATATATATATATATATATATATATATATATATATATATATATATATATATATATATATATATATATATATATATATATATATATATAAATAATATATATATATATACGAAGATGTTTCTGGTTCAAATTCTCCGCGGCAGTTGAATTTTTGCCTACATGGGGTGGGGTAAAACTCTGCGAACACGTTGGTGGCGCTGGTTTGGGATAGCCGGCCTTAAAGTTCGATTTCCTGTGGTCCCCCCGTGTTACCCCCTGCATAGGGGATAAAGCACGTTAAAAGGTAGTTTATATATATATATATATATATATATATATATATATATATATATATATATATATATAGAACTAACTTAATATATATATATATATATAGATATATATATAATATGCTAATATATATCAGTGGCGACTCTAGTAACTTTTTACTACTCGTGATCTCTCTCTCTCTCTCTCTCTCTCTCTCTCTCTATATATATATATATATATATATATATATATATATATATATATATATATATATGTATATATATATATATTTTTTTCTATATATATACGTATATATAAAAAATTATTAAAAATATTCATATGTATATATATATATATATATATATATATATATATATATATATATATATATATATTTATTTATATATAACTATATATATATATATATATATTTATGCAGAAATATATATAATTCCTTTACTTGATATATATATATATATAATACATATATATATATATATATATATATATACATATATATAATAATAATAATATAATAACTTAATAACTCTTCATATATATATATATAAATATATGTATATATTTATTTTTTCATATTTTTATATTCTAAGCGATAAATATATATTATATCTAACTCTAACTATATTAATAATAATAATAATAATATATATATATATATATATATATATATATATATATATATATATATATATATATATATATATATATATATATATATATATATATATATATAAATACTTGAGTTCCCTATTAAAACATATTTTTCTATGTAAATCGTTTTCTATTGTAGACTTCACGTTAACTTTTATAATATTTCAAATTATCATTTTTTCTCCTATTGTTTTAAAGTATTTTAGTAATATTTTAATTATTTTATGTGTTTTATTAAATATTTTTGTTATAAAATATTATTTATTATGTATAGTATTTAAACATATCATTTATAAACAGAGTATTTATAAAAAAATTTATACTATAAATTCACAGATACCATATCCGCCTTTTCCTTTGGGCACGGATTAGTCCTATTTTTAATGTGTTAAAAGCATTATTTGATAGCGGCTATTCTTCCCTTTTTCGTTTCAATTTTGCATAATCTTTTATATTTATTATGTAATAATTTCATTTATTTTACCAACTTTCGCAAAAAAATATGAAAATATTATCGAAACATTGGGAAATTTGCAAAATTAGATCGTTTCTATAATGTCAACTCGTGCTGAGCACGAGTAGCACGAGTGCAGGAGTCGCCTCTTATATATATATATATATAGTAGCAATATATATATATAACATATATTATATATATGTAACGTAATATAACATGTATATAATATATGCTATAATATCTATATCTAATATATATATATATATATATATATATATATATATAGATATAAATGTATATATATAAAAGCAAAATATGTAATAATATATATATATATATATATATATATATATATATATATATATATATATATATATTAGTAAATATATATATATATAAATATAAAAAAACATATATGTTTAATATATTTTGCAGCATAACAATATATGGTTAAAGTCCAGATATCCCGACACCTTTGGAAAAAAATAGGATGTTGCCAGAATTCTATTTATTTGTTTGTTGTGCTCCAAATTATAGACGTAGGCGACTTTTTTCCTATAATTTCAAGAATTATAAATATTTAAGTTTGGTTATATTCAGTAAGGTTAATTAATTAATTAAAATAATTAATTTAATTAAATAATTATTTAATTAATTAAATAATTAAAGTTATTCGGACTTGTTTTTTTAATGAAGCTATTTTACCCACTCCCCATCCATCTTCTATTAATTTAGTTTCAAGCATTTTTAGTTTCACGTTGAATTTTGCTCCAGTGGTAGTGTTTGACATAGATTTCATAATTTCAAATAAAATTACATTATTAGCCTTTCTACAGTATTATAAATTAATACAAGAAAATAAAACTTGCATTTGTGGTGAAAATTGTAGTTTACAATATTAATTATAATTTTTTCGTGAGTTTCGTAAACAGTACAGAATTTGTCCTGAAGGTTAGTTTTTGCATAATTCATGTCTCCTTTTAAATAACAATTTACGAATATATATATATATATATATATATATATATATATATATATATTATAATATATATATATATATATATATATAATAATATAAAACTATGCTATATATATATATATATATATATGCTATAACTCTGCTATATATATATATATATGTATATATATATATATATACGTACTACCGTAGGCACTTTTCCTTTAAAAGGATGTTACATAAAAATACAGATATCGAAATATCGCTTAACACTAATCGTCTAACCATGCACTGTGACGTGTTAACTTAAACTCCAATAGAAGAAGAGAAAGAGTTGCCACATGTTGCTTTTTATATCATGTTAATTTTTATATGTTAATTTGTTTTTAATTTTTTTATTTATTTTTTAAGGGCTCGAGCCGACGGTGGGACAGAGGGGACGAAGTCCGCGTCAAATCCTGCCCAGGCGAAGAGACCCCGACTCTTCCATCTTGGCGATTTGTCTTGGGTATTTCGCTGGTTTAAAAAAAAAAAAAAAAAGCTTTTGAAAACCCTCACGCTCTATTGCCTTGAAATAATCGAAAAAAATCGATTACATCAGCTCGTTCGATGTATATCGGTTAGCATCTTTAAGGTAAAGGGTATCTATATATATATATATATATATATATATATATATATATATATATATATATATATATATATATATATATATATATATATATATATATATATATATATATATATATATATATATATATATGGCTTAATTCAATCTTTCGTCTGAGCGCAAAATTTTTCAGAGTCCAAAACGATATATCGATATATTTATATCGGTGATCCCTATACCGAAAACCTATTGAAATATTCATTGTTATAAACAAAGAAAGCGACCATTTTGGGTTTTGACCTCATAGGAATAAGTTGAGTTGGCTAGTGCTGTGCAAACTTAAATTTAAAGATTT
>JABUQX010039573.1:0-29097 GCA_015478945.1 Trachelipus rathkii
AAACGCGTTTCAGTTTAACAAACTCCATCGCCTCTCTGCAAGTAAAATATAGAGCTACATTATTATAATAGAGAAATTTATAATTTACATTATATAGAGAATGGGAGTAACCTTTCCCCATTCTTACTAACGAGTTATTAGATGAATATCGAGAAACATATCCACGATCAACATACGTGAGAAAGTTGGTAAGAATATCACATAATCTGTGGATTCTAGTATATTTAGGAGGGGAGAGTGAAAGACGTTATACGAGTACTAATGAAGAAGAATGCAGGGTATACTGTTTATAACCGTATATATATATAATATATATAGATATGATATATTATATATATATATATAAGAAAACACACTTATATTTAGGCATGGTTTTTTTTGAATAATTATTTCGAGTGAAAATATGATTATAAAATCCCTACTTTAATATTATAATGAATACGAAAATTCTGTTGCTCACTCAATGAACGATACCCTTGTTATTACTTAGATATGACAATAGGGTATTGATCACCGAGAATGGTAGATAGTATTATTTCCTCATATAGGTTTAACTAGATATGATTGAAACTATGAAAAATACCGGATCGACACTAAACATCGACACAACACACTAAAAAAATAAGCATATAAGACTCGCTCAGTTCCTTTTTCTAACGCGGATAAGGGTAAAATGATACTAGTAATAACATATTTCGAGTCCTTCATTAGAGGTAGATAGCAATAGATTATATTCCATATGGGTGCACGTCATTCGAGAGGATGATATTTCTCAGCATTAGCACAAAATTCAGTTTGGGAAGCAAGTCAAAAATAAATTCTCGCAACACTAATAATAGTTACAAAAAGCAAACGAACTAATGTAAGCATAATGCACTCCCACAAAATAACCATCAACCAAAGAAAGAATATTTCGGGAACCAATACACACAAGTGATACAATTTGCATATCTAAGTGCGAAAACACATTCAAATTTACACTACCACCAACTTACCTATCCAGACACAGAGAATAATTACATATCAACAAACAAATCGTTACACCCGGGATAGTAAAATGAGAAGCAAATACAAAAAAACTATGCAATAGATAAATATTTCATCATTATCTTTTTCAACTACAATATATAAAAAAGATAAAAAAAACAACACTAGACGTCGCACAAGTGTGCCAAACCACACAATGCTCCCCAAAGTATGAATAAAGCTCCTAGCATAGTGTCCCTCCGAAACCACCTCGTCAAATAGGACTTAATAATATAATACCATCTAATAAGTCGAAACCCTCTAAGAAAGGCGAGCCACAACATCAACAAATCGTTCAACTATACAACAACAAATCATATCCCTCTCTAACAACAACATCACAACATCCTACTTCATCTTCATCAACACAACAACCATGGTGGGCCGGAAATAACATTTCCTGTAAATATTGTAAAACACCAGGACACCATGTTAAAGATTGCCCATCGAGGCCTTATTGCCAATTTTGCGGTAAGAGGGGGCACGTCTATGAAGAGTGTTATGCCGAAAAGAATCAATGTATACGGTGTAAAGAACATGGACATATAGTGCAAAATTGCCCACAAATGACAGAAAAACAAGTGAAATGTGACTCTACTTTGCGATGTCCTTATTGTCAAGGAAGTCACTTGGGCATGAATTGTCCACAAAGATCACCTAAACGCTCAAAAAACTAACTTACTCTGTGGGAAATGACCCGCCCGCAGAGCCGCCAGAAGAACATCCTAAACCACAGCGTCAGAAAAAGCGTGGAACGACAACTACAGGGTCACAGTTGCCACCACCTCAACCATCTATGTTTGACGAAATTGAAAATTCAACAGTAGAACCTATAGAGGAATTATTACAGGTTGAGGTCGCTGAATGTCCAACGGATATATTCGACCTTGTTAAATCTTCCTCGGAGACTGAAATTGAGGAGATTGATTCTCAAGTAATAGGAAATTTATTAATCAATCATGATTCAATCCCCTGTAAGGGATCAGTCACCTGACAATCATCAGCTTCTAATTTCCCAGCAGGAGTCTCAATTAACCACGCCTAAGAAGGGCCTTGCCTTTATCTTAAAAAATATCAATCTTCACTGCTACTTCTAGTTATAGGGGCATTAATAGATGAATTCCAACACAGTTAATAGAAAATGCTCAGCTTTTATTGGAAAGACGAAATAAATAACACTGTGACACAAATAACTTCCTAGACCCTAATAGATATCTTATGCAGGCTACTGATAATGTTAGTATCGTGGCATGGGTGATGTCATTTTCTGAGTTTTGGGGTGTCACTCTATCATTACTTTTCCAATACAATTACGTTTACACATCTAGGGACTTTTGTGATAGTCGATGAGTTGTATTTAGGAGTAGTAATTGGTTATGAATGCTTTTACAATCGGGAATTTTTGCCAGACTTAGCCAAAAAAGAGTTAATAACTAGACATGACAATTCTGACAATAATTGCTAAAGATATCAGAACTGCAGAAGGAAAAGAACATGCTGCTAAGCTAGACAAGATGGTACTAAGCCCCTATAAGAGTTAAAGTGCTATATAAAGAAGAGGTCTAGAAATCGAGATTGTCTAGCGAAAGCATTGACTATTGATTTATTCCGAATGAT
Source organism: Trachelipus rathkii (assembly GCA_015478945.1). NCBI lineage: Eukaryota > Metazoa > Arthropoda > Malacostraca > Isopoda > Trachelipodidae > Trachelipus > Trachelipus rathkii. The sequence continues at coordinate 2,644 of JABUQX010039573.1, forward strand.
CAATCACTTTGTATGAGACCATGCGGTCATTTTATACATTTGACTCAGTAGTGCTTCCGTTGTTTATGCTTTCAGTAATATAATTAAACTTAAGGCCGGTTACCCTCGTATTTTCATGTTCTTTCGATCATCCTATAAATCAGTTGCCCGTAAGCATGGTCGAACTCACCCAAAAACCTCAAAGCACATCCAGGAATGGACATCTGCTAATCTCGAAGAGGCTTTCCAGCTTGATTCAACAGACCGGGAGCAAAAAGATCAATTAATACAACTTTTACTTAAATATCCAACTGCCTTAAGTCTCGGAGATACAGATGTGGGGTGTACCTCTGTTCTTAAACACTCAATCGAAACCTATATAGATGATCCTATATGCGAACCTGTTCGAAGACTTCAAGGTCCTATTTTATTTATATGAAGTGGAGGAAGTGTGCAGAAAACTCGAAGCTGAAGGCATCATCAGGCAATCTTTTTCTCTATACTCAGCACCGGTAGTACCCATCAGAAACCCGATGGGGCTATGCGGTTATGCATAGATTATAGAAAACTAAATTCTGTCACAAAGGGAGATTCCTTTCCCATTCCTAATCTGACAGATACCCTTTTTAGCCTTCAAGGCAAGCAATACTTTACGACTATCGACCTTATAAAGGGGTACTATTAGGTTGAAATGGGGAGGAAGCATCGAGAACTGCTTCTCTCACCCATTATCCCATTGGGATTCCTTAGAATGCTTTTTTGGCGTGAGAAATGGACCACCACTCCAGAGAGCCATGCAACTTGAATCTTAGTACTCTTTCATGGGAAGAGTCCAGGGTTTATCTGGACGATGTGCTTATCATCACTAAAACCTTTGAGGAACATTTGGCAGTATTAGAAAAGGTTCTTATTGCATTCAAAGACAACGGTTTCAAACTGAAACCTTCGAAAACGTATTTACTAAGACGAGAAGTAAGCTTCCTGGGACATGTAATTTCAAGTAAGGGTATGATCCCCTTGGAAAAGAATCTTAAAGGAATTCAAGACTTCGAAGTACCAACTACAGTTAGAAGAGTTCGACAGTTCATGGGACTGGTTAATTTCTATCGCCGGCATATACCGAACTGTTCAGTGATTGCAAAACCCCTGTTTGACCTATTAAAATGTAAATCAACAATTCCTTGGACGGACGAATGTCAACAATCCTTCGTCGAACTAAAACAACTCTTAACTCAACCACCCTTAACTTATCCGGATCGTACAGAAAAGGCACAACCATTATTACTTTATACAGATGCATCGGGAATAGGTGCAGGAGCCTGTCTTAGTCAGGTTCAGGATAATGAAGAAAAACCTATAGCGTACATCTCAACAGTATTTTCAAAGGCTCAAAGGGGGTATAGCACTACTGAAAGGGAGGTTGCTGCCATTCGCTGGGCCGTCAGGTCATTAAAACCGTTCTTATACAAGATTAAAGTCATAATATACACAGATCACAAACCTATCCTATTCTTGCAAAACATGCCACTTGTAAACCATAGGGTCGCCCGAACTCTGGAGGAGTTAAACGACCTCGATTACGAACTTCACTATTTACCGGGTAAACAAAACATTGTAGCAGACTTTTTGTCTCGTAATCCTCACGAAATTAAATCTGAAACAATCGATAAAAGTTATATCCCAGAAATTCCAGACGGATTTTTGGAACTTTCTATGCCTGGAGGAGGGGATTCCCTTTTTCAATGTTTTTCGCAATATTTATATAATAATGTAAGTCAACACATATCACTGTGTGTAAAAATAGTACAAGAATTGATAGACTCATAGAATATCATTTGCCACAGGTGTAAAGGCGAAAAACAAACATTCAACATTCATAATTATCAAATATCCAGGACACTGCCTTTACGACATGCTCCAGCTTTGGCAACAATGTTCAAAGTAAGTGCTAGTGTACGTTCTAAAGAACCCCTCTTATTCGGATAAACGTCTGATCCAGAGAGAAAATGTTACTTTGTTTGATAAGAAGATACACTTTAATCTTTTGTCATCTTTGTTTCCAGATTCGTTCCCAACATCAGTTGCAACTCCAATAATAGCTTATCCACAATTACAACCTGAATCTAAAAGTCTCCCGAAAACTCCATATTTAGTGCGAGATTTTGATGGAAGGGATTTATTTTATTAATCTTCATCTCATTTACCTGAAAAACTCTGGTGGGGAGGAGATGACTTTAGATAAATCGCTAACACTATTAAATTTTAATAATTTTTTCTTTGTATTGAATTCACAGTTTCAGGTTGGAAGTCATTATGTTCTCACATAACTGATGTCAGCAATTGGATCCCTTATTGAGAGTTGATGAAATGTTTAAGAAACTCACCTTCAGGGGACCCTTAATTATAATTAGTGGTCACGAAACTTCTTAATGTGTTCAGAGAGTGACATATAATCCCACTGCAAATCGTAATAATCATATATCACTTACGTGGTATCATTGCAGTTTTGCCGTACAGGTGGCGTAATAATCATTTTCGAATTTTTCTATAGGGAGAATAAATTAATATGCTCTATAGAACATTAATATGGCATCCACAGTTGCGATGAATCTGCCAGGAGTTCACTAAATCTTGTCCACTTGTCAACTCGCAAAAATCTCTAACATCTTTTGGGCACCACCTTAAGATCAATACTCATCATCCATTTGAACTAACAGCAGTTGATCTTTTACAATTACCTAAATCCAGTAAAGGAAACACTATGTATTGGGTTTTTGATATGACATTCGTAAATGGGTGGCTGCAGTGCCATTAAAACTAAGATACTGCATAGTAACGACAGCTTGGAAATATAATCATCTCACCAAATACTTACCAGCTAAATTAGTAATCAAGGTAGAGAGACTGAATGTCGATAGATGCCAGGGAATTTTAGAGGCCTCTCTTTAAATTTGCTCGTTTCTTAGCAATTTTATCATGTTTATACAACACCGTACAACCCTTCATCTAATGGTATAGTGGAAAATGAACCGAACCTTAATACAGTATCTAAGAGTTTCTCTGAAAGATCCATCTGACAATTTATTACACAAGTAATTTTATATAATCATCTGAAACATGCAGAAACGGGAAAAACACTACAGAAATTTTTTGTTTAGAGATGCTATGGAGTCCAAAATTACCATGGACAAAGTTTACTCAGTATTGGGATGAAGGCCATGAAAGTACCACTCTTTCACAGGCAATTAGTGGTCTTAAAGTTATTGGCCCGGGGATCTCGACCTTGAAGCACACATTTAAAGAAAGGTACAGAGACCCAGTTTGACCAATAATGAAAGTAAACTCGAATGACTAACTTATATAGTGCGAGGTTCCAGACAACGGCGGACAATATAGACGTCTCATCACCGACAAATAAAACGGTGGAATTCACCTCCGAAATATTTAGAACGAACGCAAATTTTCATCGAATTGCTAACACGACCCTTAGCTCCTGTGCAAGAAGATTGGAGAGACTTGAGGAGAATTTGGGCGAAGAACGCCTGATAATTGAAACGTTTTTTGAGTTGCCAAATTTGAAACGACAGCGATGAGGAAGAGTTTTTGGGATTTCGGATATTCCAGACCTCCTGATTTCTCTAAGTCATATATCACGATCCCAGTATCCTGTTGCGAATTCCTTAAATCGATCCAGATCAGATGAATGTGCGATCACATCTCCATACGACAAGAGTAATTTGATAGAGAGACCAGTTGAGCTATTTCATATACTTTGGGGATTTGTCTTCTGCACGGAACAGATTTCGTGATAAACCGCTTTTAATCAATATCATATATTGCATACGATTCACCTCCTGATTTAATGGAAACTCCTATTACATTTTTACACTCTATTAATATAATCAGATAGAGATGGTTACCACGGCTAAAGACAGGTGAAGGTTATCCTTGAAGATTTCGTCAGAGCCATTTTTATGGTTCTTCTACAACCCAGAATCCCTACGACACATTATCTTTGAATCTTTAGAACCTCATCTAAAGAAATATGAATATACCAAATTGGAATCTCCCATGATCAGATTATACATTACTCACAGAGCCAAGATTTCCATCGGACATACTGCAGTCTCATCAGATTTTTAGAATTGGCAATTCCAGTTAAAACACCACCTCAATTCAAACAAGCGTTTTGGAAAAAGGAAGACGTGCTGATGGGACCTACTACTACAGGTGTGCGAGGAGGAAGACTAAGTGATGTTGCAGGTTCCAGGGTGCTGATAGCTCTCGTACACGCAGAGACTTCTCTAGCAAAAACAACATCTGGGTAACCTCAGTGTCTTAGAAGCGAAACGAGAGGATACAGTCACGAGACATTAGAAGAGGAATTGCAGATGAAGAAGGCTTGAAGGAGATACTTAACCTTATAACTTTTAAAATCTGTAATATTAAGTTTCATGTTTTTACGCCCTGTTTGTACTAATTGTATAATTTATATTTTTTTGTTAATATTAGTTTTGGTTGTTTTATTGTTTTTTTTGTAAATATGAATACATTACGTAACTGCAATCATTTTAATATGAAGTAATCGAAGAACATGGTGATCATCTTTTCAATTCATCGTGTGATGTTCTGGTAGGATGGAATCGTCCTGGAAGAGGAAATGAAGATAGAATGGATTTTGTCATTCTTTATAAAGTGTTTTTCATTCTTAGTAAGTGTTTGTGCATAGATTTTGTATAAATTTTATATTTTTGTGTTTTAACCTGAAAAAACATGAAATTTAACCGAAGAACACGCTGATCATCTTTTCAATTCGTCGTGTGATGCTCTGGGAAATATGGATCATCTGGATGGTTACACGAGGAAGTAAGATAACTACTACACTACACACCTGAACAGAAAAAAAGAACAAAAGAAAGCGATATAAGTATAAAATCTTTTTATAAATGTATTAATAAAATTTTTAGTAAATAAATGCTATTTTTTCTATTGTTTTGTTTTTAAAGGCTTTGCAATTTCGTCAAGTGACTATCAAAAATGAAGAAAACACAACAACTTACATATCAACGTCCTTTGCAGGTCCAGGTTCATCCGGAACTTCGTCCAAAGAACAGAAATACTTGTGACCTGTAAGGTCATCTGAGGCTAGAAATAGGCCGGAGGTTCATTCGAGTCTTTCAGATCAGAACCAAACTGTTTCAGAACTCCGACTTCATTTGAAACACAATCACGCGCATTCAGAGAGACAACATTGAAGTTTCTCCTTTGATCCCATTCGAGTGGAATGTGACATTTAAAGTTCAACTCGTCGTCTTTTTTATATTCTGATAGCAAATATCACAACAGAAATCTCACGCTAAATCTTTACAGCGGTGTAAGGGAGAGTCAAAGTTCAAGCTCTCTTGTGGTTTTTTAATTCAAGCAGGAACTTAATCAGAAACATGAAGGGAGATTATCTCTGACAAGTGCGTGCCCCGAAGAGTTGCAACCGACACGTCATTCAAGCCAAATGGCCTCGGTCCTGTTTGTTTTTTTTTACCATTAAGGAAAACAATGGCATGTAAATAATTGGGTAGAGAAGATATAGAATGCAGTTTAAAAGATCACTAAGTGAACTGTGGTGATATATATATTTTATACTACTCTGGTTTGCTTGATAAGTAAAGCATCCAGTGCTTAAACTTTACTCCAACGCGGGTAAGAACAGGACTGAGCTAACGTGTACTGTATATTACATAATATTTTCATACCGATAATGAAAGTTTAACACAATAGAGTAGGATAGAATGTTTATATTATAGAGATCATTTTACCATTATCAAAAGAGAAGTCGGATTGAATAGTATAACGAACTGGATGTGCATGATGTGACTTCCCGCAGTTATGAAGAAGAGAGTTAATTATAAAAAAAGGAAGGTAGAGATACCTACAGATTGTGGTTATCTAACGCAAATCGTGACAGTAAATAAATTCCTAATCACTAAATAGAAGTAGACATACATAATTACAGACAGTGTCGTTTAAGTGAGGAAACATCTACTTCTCATTACTGTGATTATTAATAGAAGTAATTGTAGTATATATCATACATAATTTCATCAAATGATAATCCTATTATAATTATAATCATAAATTCAAATAAGCTTTAGTGCTTTTAATTGTTTAAACGTGAATTTTGATAAGGCTACTTTCTATAATCTTCTCCTACTGAACAAACAATAAGTCTTGCTACGCAAGTCACATCAGCGACGGTTTGAGCTTTAGTCAAAATAGACATAAATATTATTAACATTCTGTGCCACCAAGACGGTGAATTGAATGCAGATATTTAACTTTTCTAAAATATCTTTATCCATTCAGCAGCCAACAGTGTTGATAAGTATTAGATTTGATACTTTAAGCCTATGAAATGATCATACATTATATAAGACCCTATTGAAGAAATATTCAGTCTACGATGTTAATAAATTATACTAGGAATGATTTCTGCTATATCTGTGAAATCGTGTGTTTGTTCTCTCAAAGAATCCTCAGTTCCTGGCAAAATCGCACAAGGTATAGGAATTGTTCGACGAAGACTAAATCTTTATGATCGTACCTTTGTTTATAAACTGTAGAAGATTCATTAACAAATTAGTTGTACTCAGACAACTTTTAACTAGGTAGTATGACTTTAAATGTATTACGAGACATAAATTATATGTAGTGTCAATATGTACATCTAGACAACATAATAATATCAGTCCGAAACAACAAAACCTTCGCATGGAATCACACTCACTATATTAGGTATTTTAATTCACTTGATAGTATAACATGATATTTGGTACAATGTGTACATGTGATTGATTGTATATACTACTTTGAATTGTACAATGATTAAACCTAAACTAGAAAATCATTAATAACAATCATTATTTGATAAGTAATATTGTTTGGAAATGTAATGTTTTATGTACTCAATAAATGAATATTAATAATAATTAATATAATCAGTCAATAAGTAGCTTCACGTGAGAGTGATATACGTATTAGTAAGTCTTCTTGTATATATGCTCTTTCAGTCATCATTGTAAAGTGGATTTTCTGTATGTGAGAGAACTCTAACATCAGAGGAAATGGGTATTTGAAACTATGAAGATAAACATCATATATTTAAATTATTTCATATATCTCTTTACAACCTAGAGTGTTAGATCAATCAAAGTTCTTATTATTCTATTAAGTGAATCACACTCTTCACTTACGCTATTTATACCTTTCCAAGAAATCCTATAAGTTTTATTAATGCTTATATTCGATGATTTGCCAGTTACCGTGATTCTAATAGAATAGTTATTGTGACACATTTGGTATTGGACTAGCTGTTTATAACGCTATTATACTTTATACATAATATTTTCAAGATGCTGAACATGTAAGCCAAACAAGATTGATAAATAAAGTATTCGAAATCATGAAGAGAAATACAAATCTTTTTATATAGGAGCCTTCTAATTGGCGTGTTTCAAAGAAAATATCGACATATGCATATTTGGTGTCATTGTATAAGCATATATAGATATTTAATCTATAACTGTTGCAGAGTAAGAACAGATAACATCATTGCTCTCATCAGACTATTCATCTTGTTACAATATATAAAATGAACAAACACGAAATTCTAATGTCCTTCAAAGACCTTTTAAAATACCATAGTCTAACCTTTGGACTTCTTATTGGAGGGACTGAAAAATGATACCCCATACACGAATGATCTTTCAGGAGTTAGATCCATCTCTGAAGCCTCATTATTAGTTTGTTACTTATGGCCTTTGGGCACTCCACATCAACGAATAACATAAACTGTGATTTGGACTAAAAGTATCACGTGACAAACCTAATATTCAGAATCTAGTGGGACGTATGAAGTTTGAACGCCAATTTGCGCAATACAATTTCACTATTATTCTCTTTGCTTCTATTTTCTACACTTCCCGCATTTTTTTTTCCCGTCAGTTTGACAGGTGAGGGAGAGAGGAAAACTGGTAGAGTATTCACTTCTACATAAGCTAAAGACCACTTATTATTATCCAGCTTAAGTTTGTTATAACTAGTCTTCTCTGTTTGCTTGAACTCAGTCGTTTTATAGTGATGATATAGTTAAGCTTTATACTCATTTGTCTAAATATTCATCATAACTCGCTAGTGTTCTAATTGCAGTGAAAATTTCTCATATTGGAGTCGTAAGAGATCCTAGAGTCCAAAGGAATTTTTGAGAAACAAGATGTTTTATTTTTTTTGGCAAGTTACTATTATTTAATGGCTACAATTTAACTGTAGGTATTGATTTTATCTTTTCAGTACAAACTCTTCTTCACAACTTTCACTGTGGTCCTTCAAGATAGTCAAACCTTCAGAATCTCTTTGATCGTACGATCATAAGAACGACAATTCTTTTATTCATGCACACTGTGTTAGTAGTATTCTCAAACCGTTACATTTTTTTTACAGTCTATTTTTAAAGTAGTAACTGAAATGTTGTTTTATTTCTTAGGACTAGGATTGGAATACGACTTTCTTATTCCAAGTTCACTGTATGAGGATTCGTTGTATTGGATAGCAGCTATAGGCTATAATCACTAGTGTGGAGACATCAGACGGTTCTTTTTGCATAGGCTTTTGTGATATTAAAGAGATTCTTATATAACTGTTTCATAATTAGATGAAAGTCATAGATAGAAGCTTTAATGAGCTATTGTGTGGTCTTTCTCGTGTTCTACCAAGCCAAATCTTTTTTTTGCGATCCTTGATTTTTGCGTTGGAGTGCAACATTGCTGTTATTTCTTTCCCTTCGTACACTTTCCCGCATGTTAAAGATACCTGAAATAAGGAAAACATTTTAAATATAGATTTAAGGTGAACATAAAGTAGCAAAATTTTCTTTAAGTTAATGAGTGAACAATTTTGATATTGTCAAACTTTAAGTATAGTGAACATTTTGTCAAACTTTACGTACAGTGAACATTTATTTTTAAGTACAGTGAATAGTTTTTAATTAAACTTCAAGTATATTGAACGTTTTGTTAAAACAAATTGTTTTTGTATATTGCTTTGCGTGACTCATTCTAAACATTCATAAATACCTTAATATGAACATAAGTGAGAGCTCAATAATTAATTGAACTAATATTATATATGCCTCAAAAATATACATGGTATATGTATTGAGTGTAGTCTATACAAAGTGCTATATGAATTGACATTCCTTTAATATAGAACCTAAATAATTCCAATGTTGAAAATGAATACAAGAATATTGTATCTAGATTTAATTAGGTTTTTTAAGTTTTTTTTTTATAATAAAATTTTTTGTTTGTAAGTATAAAACAGCTGCTCTCATTGTTCAGGTCATCACGATATACATTAAGTGACCAGAGTTATAAGAGTTTCAGAGTGTACCTGTTGAGAGTGTCATCGTGAGAACATATGTGCACTCTCATACTAAAGTTGTCAATCATCCTAGTATATATGTCTAAGGCCGTTGTTGAGGAGTGATCGATAATCTAAGATTAGTCCACTTTGTTAAGATCATGTTTACAAATAGCATAGCTGCCTATTACATGTGTTTGCATTTATTTTATATATTATTGGGTAGATAAATATTCTGGAAGACTGAGCTGACAGAACACTGACACCCTGAAGATTTGATTGTTAGGATCATTCTTTGGGAGTTATTTAAGCTGTGTCTAATTTTGATTTTAAGTGCAGTTCGACATTCTTTCGAGATAATCATTTAAATATATAGTGATTTTCTATAGCTATCCCAGGAACCCCTTTTTTTTTTTGTTGTATATTTCCTAAGTAATATAAATATATATATTAAGTTTATTATATATGGTAAACAGGTAAAGTATAAATCATACTTTTGTTTCGCTCCTCCTCTATCCAGCCATTTTTTTCTTTCTTTGTATTAATCATAGTTTATATGTTCCTTTTTGTGTTCAATAATGCTACTAATTTTTCTTCCGTGGTAGCTGAAGACTGACTATGAAGTTTGAAGTTTTCTTTGTCTATGTATACACTTATACTTTCTTATGCTTTTTGGCTGTGAGTATGTTATTATGTGTTGAGATAGAATAGATGCTCTAATCATAATTTAAGCCATGGTGAGACGATACAGTAGTGATGAGTGAGAGTGTTGGGATTAGTGTGTATGGATGAGGTTCTACTATAGACTTAAACAGTTAGTTTATCTAATTTATGATTATTTTTGTCTTTTAATTTGGTGGGGCATATACTTATTGACTATCTTTATGGATTCTGACTTTATAGTTATTGAATGATTTTTTTACTTCCTCAGCGAGAGAATTCCCAACTGTCACTTACATTTGTAACATTTAATTACTTGCTTTATTGTGACTTCATTTTATGGCATACGTGGCATTCATATGTGCACTTTACTTCGCACCCTTTTGACTAGAATTACGCAATCTTATATAAAAAATATATAAAATGCTAATCTCTTTAGTTATAATGATAGATGTATTATTTGTACTTTTTTATATGATCTCAATATATATTAAGAGCTTTTAATTCTTGTACACAAGTAGGATCTTCCTTTAGTAATATTTTCTGCGTTAAGAGAAACATAAACAAATTATATAGTTATCATATTTTATATTTCTATATTATTATATAATTATTCAATATTTATAATCCTATTAAATTTTTAATTATATCATCTCTCTCCTCTTCTATTTCCAATATGTGCCCCTCTCCTAGCGCCCTTTCCATACAATAGTCCTATCCTCCTGCATTTTATTATTAATGGTGACACTTTAGCCTTATGCTTATCACAATTGCGGTCCTCACATCTGTAGCAACAGGTTAAGGCTGAAACTGGTTGGACGCAAGTGAAAGCATTGGAAATTTGGCCACTCCCTCCAGATCCTTACAAAAGCCTACTGTGCCCGCGAACCATCGCCTGTTGGCTCCACCAGCACTCCATCTCTTTTTTCAAGTGAGTAAACTATTTGGTGAATCGGACTTCTTATGCCTGGGACCCAGAACCGATGAGTCAATGTCTCTACAATATTGTTTCTACTATTGAGAAGAACTTTAAGGAGACCCCTGGTGCAAAAAAGGCATCTTTTTGTTTTTCCATAGGTCTGTTATTCAATGGAGGAAAGCAGTGTGGAAATCATTTGACGGCATGTGTATCTATAAATAGAAGAAGAGCTTGATTTTTATCCTTCTTCCATAGATGTACTGATTTATCTTATTGATACTAGGATTAGAAAGTACTGTTGCATCGGTCATACACACTCAACACTGTAGAGTCTTAAATTATCTGTGTTCTCAAACTCTTGTCTCTTCTCATTTCACACATAAAAATGCAATTCTCTCTCAATCAGCTACGAACCTAAGATTTGTTTTCACTGTCCCAAAAGCCAATTAGAATACTGGATTTATGGAAGTAGAGTGGGCATAACAGCAACCTGTAGGACATTGGATGTGAAGTGCACGAACTTGGTTCGAGTGTAGCAGTCTGATGAATGGACAAAGTATATCTAACTAGGAATTTCCGTTTTACCTGCAAGACCCAGGTAGTGGTGCACAATTAGGCCCCCCATACACCAGGAAATCTTTCGTCATAGAGCAGCCTTAAGATAAGAATCGTATGGCGCTATCGAATATTTTATCATCCAGCAAATGATTGCTACCTAAAATCAAGATGTACTTGTGTGAGGGTAATTTTACGTGCTGCATATAGATTTTATTTACTGCTACGAAAATTAACAACAGAATCTGAACCTGTAATAAGCTAGTTTTTGCAAGATCGTTGGGAGAAATCACATGCACATATTGCTAAAGCGATTAATTTTATTTAATATCCAGTCAGATTATAAGTGGTGTAAATTTTGATCTTTAAGTGTAACTAAGGTTGGAACATGTTAGGAGCAGCTGTGTGGCTTAAGACAAAAATTGTCTGTGTGGAAATAGGCCACAATCTCTTTGTGTCATGGTCACACTCGCTCTGATACGGACTATTTGAACACAGTTTTTGATGTAATTAACCATAATTTTTAAATTTTCTAAGGAACATCATGCTGACTGGACAAACCGATATTTCCCCCATTATTGAAATAAGATAGGTTAACATGTTCACGCCAGCATTTTGAGACACCACTCAAAGTTCATGGATAGAGGCAACCTAGTTTAGTGAATATGAATGACGTAGAGTATTCGAGTCTCACACTTTGATAATTAAGAATAGGAAATGATAAAAAATTTCACATATGTAAAAACAACCTTTACTAATTTCCAACACATGGGAATCTCAACAATATAGGCTACTCCAAAAGGTAATACATTTAAAATAGAGGTAATTCTTTTAGGATTATTAAAGAATGGAATGATGTCGAGGAAGATTTCATGTAATCACCATATTGTTATTAGGGACAGGCAAGATAGGGTTGGTATTGTTAACTAAGAGGCCATTGCTAGTAGAGGTACCCTCCAAATGGTCAGTTAAGGTCATATATTGGTAATAGTTTAGTTTAGCGAGCCGTTTCCCTAAGTAAGTTTAATTCTTTGTGAACATGTAGGAGATATTATATTATCTTCATTGCTATCAATTCTAATATAATTGATGTATATCATCTAGAATGTATCACCTCTCAATTTTTCGCTAGAATTGTTTACCCCATTCAGTCCACATTTCCCCAGGTAATTTTTTATTTATTATAAACTCTTAAACTGTAAGCCAATAATTATAAAGATATGTTGAAATTTTACAAATATCCGTCGCTCTCATCTTAGGCTTGAAAGTTATATGCTCTTCTCAGAACAGTCTGGATGAGAATAACTAGGATCCTCTTTATTTATATCTCAAATAAAAATAAACAATCATTTTTTTTTTATATTTTTTGAAATCACAGGATATACTCTAAAAATATAATGAGATTGGTGAAAGCGAAAATCGGCGGCCTCTTTAGGAAAAAGTTACAGCTTCTAAAGTTAAATTTTCCCATAGACTTATATAACATATAATATCACCACTTAGTCTCTCTGACGGTAATCCATAGGTAGTGTTGGCTCGTTTTAAGTGTAGACAGTGATCACTAAAGTCATAACAAGTGTATTGGGTCGATCTTTTTAACTCCTACATGAAAATTCTGCTGTGAGTCTTCGTGATACAACAGATCTTATCATGTAAGTGACTACTGAGGGCCTGAATGAGACCTACCTGGAATCGATCATATATTGAAAAGTCTATGGGGATTTTAACAACTTTGAGAGCGTCTAACTTTTTTTTCCTAAAGAGAGGACAATTTTCGTTTTCATACTATTACTTCATTTTATTTTTATAGTGAGTATATCCTAGTGTCTACTAAAATCGGGGTGACAACGCTCTGAGTCAACTCAGCATATACAGGGATAATACTCTTTCATTTTTTTTATAAATTTAATCCGACTATATTATTTATTATTAGGTTTTTACATTTTTTATATATAATCCTACTCAATTAGGTACTCATGTTTTAGTATTACTGCTTGAAGTTCACGTACATGGGTGCTCAGTTTTACAGGAGGATCTTTCTTCGCAAATCTTCCATCCATTCTCTCAAATGTTGGCTTCAATAGAGTATGACACAAATTGGCCCTCACAATTACTATTTCATTAAAAATTATAAACATTTCATTTACCCAATGGTTTTAAAAAATTATTAAAATGTCTCGTAGAAACATGTGTTTTCTTTTTGAGGTAGCTATTTCAAACTAAAATATTAATTTACCGCTCCTGAAAATCATAACATTCGTCTTTTTTCCGTCGTGTAGGGATGAGGAATCACTTGAAATGCGTTTCATATCGATCGATACATCGATATCGATCTTATTTTTTTACTTTGGCTTAAGCCGTTTTCCCATTTTGCATTTGTGTAAGTCGATAGAAATGCTAATTCGTTTTTAGCACGAATTCGGGCATAATCGACCGATTGGTTTAAAAAATTTGATGCAGTGTTCATTTGGATGGAGCACGTGGTTTTGGAATAACAAAAATAAAAAAATAAATGTTTTATTACAAATATTGATCAACTATATGTGATGGAGTTTATCGATTTGGAAGAAATTAGATTTAAAAGCTAATTTCATGAAGAACAAAGATAAGGAAATACCACGCCACTATTTTGTTTACATTTTTTCGTTAGCCATTTTCCTAAATTCGGTAGACACGGACGAGCAACTACAATTTTAGGGAATTACTACGTTTCGTTACATTTTAAACTAATTTTGTGCTAAAATTGACATATCGAAACGACTTTTAGCATTTTCCTAAATTTCGTTAGAAAAGTGCAAACTTCAACGCTAATTTGAGGAATAGACTGAAATAGACATAGTGTACGTAAATATCAAAGAAATAAAAAAATTGTAAACAATATTTGTGCTAATGTATAATAAAAAAAAAATAAAAAAAAGTTGTACAACGTGGTGTGACGCGGGCACGTATGTGTATGATATTATTATATATATATATATATATATATTATATATATATATTATATATATATTATATATATATATATCTAATATATATATTTATATATATATATATATATAATATATTATAATTATATATATAGATAGAGGTTTAAGAAATCCTTACCCTACTTATTTTACATTGTTTCGTAATTTATTTTTATGAAGCGTTTAAATTTCATATTGACCAGGAAATGAAGCGTTGTATATATTGTGTGGATGTAGCAAATGTATATAATGTGCATAGCTTAGAACAGTTGCTCCATATCTCTAATTTCAAACATACATACATGCATGCATACATACATACATATAGACATATATGTTTTTATACTGATTCGCGAAGAGTTGGACAATTATTATTTTTGCGAGAATACTCTTCAGTTCTTAATTGAGAAGCATCTTAGAAGAAGTGATCTCACGCAGCTCGTGTGTGCACGTGAGATTTGATAAGGGTTGATTTCCTTTAATATTAAAACAGGTGCCGAACTATAACTATATTTACCATCAGTCATGACGATTAGACAAATTTCGCACTCAGAGTGTAGTGAAACGTCCTATGCTGTTATTTACATAGAACAGGTGTGAACATAGTATTAAAGTATATTTAAACTACTTGAAAGAGGATTATTAAATATATATTTTTACTTTATTACTTAGTATAATATACTAATAAAAATAATACCAAAAAGAATATTTGTATTTTTGTTCTATATATAAATAATCTCGTCTTCTTAAATTTGAATAGACAAAAATAGGCTTGTGTTTAATATGTTTACACTTATATATATAATAATATATATATAATATAATAGTATATACACATAATTTTATGTTATTTTAAAATATTGATAAATACGAACCCATAATAAATATTAATAATTAATAATTAATAATTTAATTTACAATTCGGCTTTTAATTTAATTAATAAAAAAATATTCTTTAAACGAATTCATAGACACAATAGAGATGATGTTAATTTTTAAGGCATGAGACACTAGACTCTTGGCGGAAAGATAGAATCTGACCAAAGCGAAAGGGTGCTTATTGATCTCCTTTGCTCTACTCTCATAGATATGTCTATATAAAAGAGAAAATTATCTTTATATGAGTGTGGAGTGTGGATCTCTTTGGATAAATACTTTAATTGATACTGTGATAGTAACTGTTGAGATGGTAGTTAGACTATCTATTCCGCATTGGTATTCACGCACATTAGGCTGATTTTAATTGATTCTTTCTCTATTTGAAATGAATTAGGGTGTAAATATTGTTTCTGTAGTGTAGAAGTTTATTTTAATGTCCTTCAAGTATCAATATAAGTTTGGATACATCTTTTACTTATATTTACGCTTTATAGGAGGATATATTAGTAATAGAATTACTAAGTTATTAGAGGATAAATGAATTTTTATTCTCTAAAATTTATTAGTGACACATAAGTATTATAGGAGAAAAATTTATCCATATCACAGTATAAAACATCATGAATTTATATAGACTATTTATTCATTAATATACATAAATCACAACAGTGCTCTCGTGAATTCATATATAGGCAGCTTTAGTATGCTACGGATTATGTATCATGTTTTATGACTATCACTCAGGACATTTCATTATATTAAAACAATAACGTATATCAAAAAGATTGTTACACCTATAAGAAACTTAGTCCATTAGACATTATTTTACGGAGAAATTTCACGAAATTCGACTGAGCAGAACGAATTTATAGTTGATAGATTCTTCTAGAGTGTTTTTTATGGAATAAATATAATTTGTATTCTCACTACCCTAATAGAACGCCCTTACAAGGTACATATGAATAGTGAGCATTAGATAGGAATTGCCTCTTATAACACTTTGCATAGAGCTCATTAGAGAGCTAGATAACTCATCTACAACAAGCTGAACAGTGTATAATAGAGTCAATATCTCTGTGCGTAATTTACACTATATCATGGAGGAATACAACAGCGAATACTTCGATTGTAATGTATATTACAATGGATGTACGAATAGCAAGCGATCTTCTATTGAATAATTTAGAAATTTAATATCAGCTTCTACTTTGATAGAGATTTATTATGATATAGATAAGAAATGAAATGTAACTTGTAATGTCGTGATAAGGTGAGTAATCTATGAGTGACAACAATCTAAATATATATTATCAATACTATTGATCATATGTTATAATTAGTTTCTTATGTATACTTATATAAAGGTACTTTATAAATATTTAATCAATAGGTAGATGTAAATAAATATAACTTTTTTATAATTTATTTCTTTTTTAAATCAATTTTACAATGGTTTTCATTACTTACTCGTAATAAGCAGTATCCATCAGATGATTTAGCCCCATTCACTGAAAGGTAGATTGCTAAAATATTCAAACTTTATACTTTATTATACTCTATATATATAATATATATCTACTTCTATATAATATTGATATTATTTTAAAGTTACTGGTATTTTTTTGTCTGCACGATAATTGGGGTATATCGACAGCTAGCGATTTTATTTACTGATATATATATATATATTAGTAGTTATAATATATTATATA
Source organism: Trachelipus rathkii (assembly GCA_015478945.1). Taxonomy (NCBI): domain Eukaryota; kingdom Metazoa; phylum Arthropoda; class Malacostraca; order Isopoda; family Trachelipodidae; genus Trachelipus; species Trachelipus rathkii. The sequence goes on from JABUQX010039573.1 coordinate 19,725, forward strand.
ACTTTAATTATTAATTCACAAATATTTTAAGTAAAATAACAAAATAACACAATAATATACATTATTATTAATATATATTAATACTTATTTAATATTAAAATAAGTGATATATATATATACTAAAGGAAGAATTTGAATAATGTTATGTAGGACTGGTCATTGTTTAGAAACGGGCATACCTTCAATATATGTGCCATATTCTATATCTAATGGTCTATTACCCACTTGTCATTATATAATAATATAATAATATAAATAAGTAACGAATCTAAAGGCCTATATAGCTAAAAGTATAGTAGAATTATACCTATTATCATATATCAAAACCCTTTAGGGGCCTATATTTTAATCATTATTTCTACTATTATATTTCAATTAAAAATTTTTACTAGATTACTCTATAACTATAGTGCTTATATTATTTCCATGCACGTATAAGAATGCTTTTATATATAAATCTATTTTAAATTTAAAATCATTTGTCATATGTAAGTGTAAATATATATATAAGATATATATATATAATAATAACTTATTATACTACTTCATCATCATCAAAAACTCCCTATTTATCTCAAAATATACTCTCACATATAATTAATAATAAGTTTATATTGCTTTATAGTAAAATAATTTATACTGCCTGTTTAGGTACTATAATATTACTATACTATATGATAAAATATGTTATATATGAATATTATGGTTACTCTATAATATTCCATATGTATAAAATTATCCTAAATAATTATTAATTAAAATAACTGTCCATAAGTGGCCAAGGTAGGTGCTATATTTATTTATAGATTATATTAAGTAAAGAGTCAGTTGCTACTAACATGTTATAATATTTAGTCTACTCATATTAATATCGTATTTATACTTCAGTATACTAATAATATACTACTTTTTTGTTGCCTTTAAAAGATAAGTTTGAAATAAAAGGATATTGCTTGGCAACAAATAACACTTTTTATCCCAGTTTTTGTTGGAAACTATTACAATAAGGAAGCTAACAGACTCATTTTTGCTCAAATTTGTGAGTAGATATCAATTGGGACAAAAAGCTGTTATTATTATTCATTAAGTAGGAATCTAGCTTTACACTTAATAACAAATATTATAACTATAATCTATTAATTTATATTTTTACTCACATCATTGCTAAATACTACTAACTAATATATATAATATATTAATAAGATATTTTTTTATCTAAAGGCACAATATATAGAACCAAACTCTCACTAATACTTGATCGTAATCAAACTGTTTTAGCTCTTTGGATATCTAAACGTTTTAATTCGCTGATAGTAGCCATATCTGTATGGATATTACTAATTTAATACTGTTCCATACTAATATATTTAAGAATGAAAGGGTATATTTATTAATCTTTATTGACGCGACTATAATTAGCCTTACAAATGTGGTTCGAGGGGTCTGTGACGGGTTAATGAATGTGGTGGGGCCGATTTCTATAACTCTCTGTAAGGGAGGGTGACGGGGAAACTCCGGAACCACACATAACCTACAAGAGTCGGGGGTTCAGTGAGAGAGGATCGCTTCACACCGAAGGAGAGGTGGTATATAGCTCTATTATTGTGTCGTTAACACGCTCCGGATGGTCCGTAGAGATACTAGACTCTCTTGCTTTGAGAGGGAGTTTACTTAAGATTAGGCCCAGTATTGGGGTTAAGTACGACTTTGCTTGCAAAATTATTGAGTGTTAATCACTCTCAATGATGATTTGTCGTGCCATTGATTACCTCTCAATAAGATTTTTTTTCTATTTAATTTTCTTATAATTCTTTCTTAAGAGGCGACTAAATAATGATATGCTTAGAAAGCTCAAATTTTTACACATAACTTAGTGAATTGATGGAGGAGAAATAGTACTCCTCAGCTATATGGCCCAAATTCAACCCTGTTATTGGAGGCACTGAGAGAGCTATAGGAAGTTTATAAAATATATTTATTTTAATTTGTGCATCAATGATGAATATGATAGATAATATGTTATAATATTAATATATATTAATCTATTACTATTATAATAATATAATACTTTATAGTGATCAATATTATTTATTTGAAATATTATATATTAACTTAAATAGAGTATACTTCAGGTGTTAATCAGCTTTATAATTTCTTAAATAGTCTACCTATCATAACTACTCTTTATATGTTTTCATAAATTCATATATGTACTCATATAGTTTACTTCAATTATTTAATATATATACACATCATTATCTAATATTCAAAAAGTGCTATATCATCATAGCCTTGTACAATCTAACCTTATATAGATATCTAAAAATTAAATCATGAATTAAATTTTAATATTTTCATATTATAGATTAATGAAAGGCCCATATCCATGCAAATTCTAGTTCTTCTTTATATAACTCTTAAGGCATTATGTTCATAATATCAGTTTTATTTTATCTCATCTTGTATTATATGACAGAATTGGTCTATAACTACTTTATAATAAGAGCTATAATTCCTATTTAATATACTAATATAATATAATTAAGTTAAGTCACAATTAGATTCATTTGAGCACCTATTACCGTTAAATTATTCAATTTATTAAGGCAAATGGAAAAAAAAGTAATTTATTCTTTTCCCAATCCATCAAAAAACTTCGCACTGCAACTGAGGCAGTTTGGTATTATAATAGATATTCATTTATAGTTAACTACTATAATTTAATTATAATTAATCACAAATAAAATTATCAGTATTTTTTATCATCTAATCTAAATTTATTTATTTTACATAATTTTATATAAAAGGATAAAATTTATTTTTTTCTAAGGTACTAATAAACTCATAGCTTGACAACTCATAAATAGGATAATTATATCTACTCTATTAGACCTTATTCATAAGACTCATAGAATTATAAAATAAAAGAAGATCCACCCAAGCTACATTAATATCAGACAACCGGAGCTCATTCGCTAAACCGGTAACTAAAACTTTTTCATTAAAAAACAGATTAACTCATTCTGCTGTTCTACCAATATCACCAGTGGCTCTGTTCAGTCAATCTGGAGATATTATCTGATGCGCATCATATATGGGCATAGTGACTGGTATTAAGGTGTGAACTATTTTTTATTCAGGTGTACTTATCACAAACAGTCGGTAATCTATCGTATGTGAATAACATACATTTTAGCTATTTTTTTTTAATGCATTATATTTTTAATGATAAATTAGACATCTTTTGGTGGTGGCTATATCACAAAAGCCCTCATAAATAATTCATGGAACGCCATTTTTTGATCAATGAGATAAAGAACTTAATATAGTCTCTGCTTAGTCATATACATTACAAAATACAAAAGTTAGACATATATAATAGTTTACATGATCCCTGAAAGTATCTTCCCTCTTTGTATTACATTTTTATTAGATAATGAATTATTAAATAAAATTTCGGTAAATAAAAATATAGGCATATATGCATAATCTTGCGTAATATTGCGTCATATATCATTTTAACGTTTAGTGAGCAATGTATTTCTCAAACCTTTTCTTAATTTACAATCCTTTTTTTCCGTTAATCGTTACTTTAATTTTCGATAATGCATTCACTCACACAACCATATGCACAATACCGAAAGGACTTCTACAGATTATTCTACTATATAAAAGAATAGTGAAGCAGAACAGGTGATTGAATGTGCATTTTAACAATAATGTAGAAATTTTTAATTTTTATCTATTTTATATCTACATAATGGTATAATTTTTTTTATTTATTGACTCTTAGCAGTAAGGAGATTTGTGTTAAATATTATGTGATGACTATTTAACCATCTATAATTATATTGCTTAAAATTACTTCATATTAAATTTGATGTAATTGTTTTACATATGTGTGTTAAATGAGTTAGAGTAATAATAATTCACTGCCTGTTAATTGGACTATTAACATATTTTTCAGCTTTGCTTCATTTTTCGATATCGAGTATAGATATACTATCAATGTGATTTTTTTGCTCTCATATCATCATATGTGTTTATTTATCTTAGTATTATATTTGTTCTCTTTATTATTTATATTTTCTTATTTTTTTCTATATAACCTAAATTTAGAACGCTCAGAGGCGAGGGTTGATACAGGACCGCCTCCTCTATAGTAGGGTGACTTTCGAGTATTCACTCTAAACTATTTAGCTTTCGTGAATATTAATAAAAATAAATATAAAAATAAATCTGTTTATTTATATGTGGTCTACTATTTTCGTGAATATCAGTTCGATACATTACTCGTACAAATTTGAACAAGGCCAATATGCTTCCACTATCGATATTGAAAAGTATCGATTCTTTTCTAAGAACAATACTCCCCCACAGTATAATATGAAATTATCTTCTCTAACGTATGAAATACGTATGCAATGTTTTCGCATAGTCCCGTAAAAATAAAGGATTTTTTATAGATCATCATTTATTCCTAAGTATATCAGCTTGTTTTAGTTTTGATGTTAGAGAAATATTATAAGAGTGTAACATAAATTTCTCCTTTCCGTGATATATTATTGAAAATTTATTTATTTTACATATTCGGTGCTAATTTTATTTTTTAATAATTGTTGAGGGATAATACAGATTTTAATTTCAATTTTTATATTCAAGTGGGGTCACACTCGAGTATGTTATATATTCAAACCTGTGCGTAAATTTTTCGATCCACCAAAGCAAGTATTAGTGTGTCTAAGAAACACTGGCCTAACTTGGTTCCGAATTTCACCACCTGTCGTAAAATGATGGAGGGGTGGCTCGGACCATCATTGTTTTTTTCGTGCTTTTTACTGTTTGTATTGTGGGATACAATGTATTTTATTAACGATATTATATTAATTTATAAAAAGTAATATAAAAACATTACGCAATATTAACCCTGGTAATAATATTGTTAAATATAACAAATATAAAGTGATCTTAGGCACTATTTTATCTAAAAATAAAAAAATCTCGTGAATTTAAAAGCACGTGTGAAAATTCTATGGGACAGGTACTTATTTCTTACTCTGACTGATGATCTTAATGTTTTGATACCTTATTTTATTATTTATCCATTAATTGACATTTTTTATTACTTATACGATATTTTATATGACAATATTATTATTTAGCTAAATTAAAATATAAAATTCATATATAAACACGTTAAATAGACGTAGTTCAAAACTCAGAATGGTACCCCTGAGACCATCCTCAATGGTGGTAATAAACGTGTTATCACACTTACATGCGAGTCTTTTGCCTCCGGCTGTTATTTGCAATAACATTAAGATATAAGTGATATGATTATATAGATAAATTATAGCATTATTAATTTTTTTGGTGTTGTGTCCACCATTTGTATATCCTGTGATTTAACAAAAAAAATTCTCAATAAAGTGTATTGAGTGTGGAAGAGTCGGGACGCCATAGTTATATTCGCTAAAAGCTCTGGTTCCGCGTTCCCTACACTGACTTGCGCAATATCTTATTTTAAAATTATAAGGATAATTATTTACATATCTATTAAAATATGTATTACATAAATATTCCAATACTTATCACAACTAGTAGGTTATGGGTATTTTATATCAGTCTTATATATATTAAGTAGAACTAATTGCTCATTATTGAGTCATCTATTCTATATGCTTTAACATCGTTGCATTATTGAATATAAACAAAAACAACTTTTTCCAAACGATGGTCACAAGTACTTACAAGGATGATACTTACTTTCAATTTCCATTATGTGATTAACTTATTTATTTATAATATATTTGAAATATGATCAAGCCATAGGGTGCTGCAGTTGGTAGTACTCAGTCTTGTCGTGCGCTATCTGCGCTGTGAGAGTTGGTTTATGATGATTTGTGCCTTGTGCACTCACAATTTGGTGCAATTTCCCTTTATCACTTTAGGGAAACAATGGGAGGTGGAGTCCATTTTCACTTTATTGTTTTGTGTGCTATATATTATCTATTTTATTACTGAAGTTTTTTATTTATCTCTTTGATATATATACGTGTGTGTGTGAGTATTGTTTATTATTTTTTTTTATATTATTATATCTATGAAAGGTGCTGTGAGCGTATGTGAACTTAGAAACTCGTCTACCGTATGTATTGTGGAGCTTTATCACAGGTAGAATAGAGTTTGAGATGAGAAGGGTAAGTCTTGTTGTGGAAGGGAAGGAGGAAGAGTGAAAGTGATAGTTAGTTTGTCGGGTGTGTGTAACAGATGTGGAGGTATAGTGAGTGTGATTTGTCTTCACGCCCTCAGAGTGGTAAGTAGGGTGAGATGAGTGAGGTAGGGATGGTGTAATAGCTGTGTGGTATACCATATTAGTGAATCAAGTTACACCTTAGTAGGTTCATTAGTAGTAGGTGTATTATTGTGACAGAATGTATATGAGAGTGAGTTCACTTAATATGTCTTATTTTTTTACTATATATACTACTATTCTACTATACAAAATACTATATTTATAAATGATATCACCCTTTTAGGGAAAAAATTTATAATAAATATTTTGAGGATATGAGGCACATTCGTGAGTATTCTTAGGGAGAGGGTTGATTGAGGTATTGTACGAGTTTCTCCATATTTCTCCTGGATAGATTCGGTGATTCGTATACTTTGACGAAATATGTTATTTAATTATGGGTGATTATCCTGTATATAAATGCTGGTCACCTTAGTCTTACTATACTGATCTATTATATCTCATTATTCATATTTCTTATTGTGAAATAGGGCAAAAGAGAAGTATAGTATGCTTTTTTAGAGTTGATCTTATACTCAGTAATACTTGATCTTATAGTACTGATAGGCAGTAATTGTATTGGAAGTTAATTAGGTATACTGGGCCTCTTATCAGATAGGGTCTAACTTCTCATTTCCACAAGACGCTTAGTGACTGCTGATGTAAATAATAATGGACCCTCGTTCACTATTCATAAATGTGTGAATAATATTAAGTGATATATATCAATGTCATATATACTCATATACAGTTGTAATCAGTATCTGTTTCCACTAGTTAGCCGTTGTCACTTAAACTGCTAGGGCTAATATGGTCATTTAAGGTTCTGTTTAAATACTATGTATATCTTCTCACCTATAGCTGTTCGTAGTATTAATAGATGTACTCTTATGGGGTGACATCGTAAATTGGACAATTTTGTATACATGATATCTTATTTGTTAATTTTTTGTAAGGGTGTCACCTAATATATTATAAACTAGTGTCACCTATATATAATTATCTTAATAAATTTCATACTTGATGATAGGTTTTATAATCAAATGAATAGTGTACGTATATTACTATTAGCTCGAGTTGTATAACTTATACCTGTTGCGCGGGGGATTAATATTCTTCTATTTAGCAGGCTATTACGTTGCCTGAAATCCTTTACTTATTAGTTCGTCAACTATGTTACGTCACCCTAATTAAGAAATTGACGGTGAGTCCTACCTTAGTATAGTAATATATCACCTGATGAGGTAGCTCCTTCACCTATTCTCACAGGTCTTATTAGCTTATATAGTTATGTGTGTTATCCTCTAACCATACCCGTAAAATACTTACTTCTGAGTGATGGTGATATCTATTCAGGCATATGTTATGTGTATTATATAATATATATTATTATTATATATATACCCCTTCACTTGAACCTCTATATATCAAGTGTGACTCATATGATATATACTACCCTTACGGCTTTATAATCTTTATACATGAAGGGTAGGGCCCCCTGCCCTACTAGTGAGGTTTAAGTATCTCACAATATACCTCATAGAATATTTGTATAACTCTGCTACACTGTCAATACTCACTTCATTTACTACTCTGTCACTTGATTTATAGGAGGTGATATCACATGTATTGGACTGTAAGGGTCATCACTTGGTGCTAATAGTATACCGCGTCATCATCATCTTCATATCCTCAGTCCTATACTGATTGGTTATGTGTTACTCACTTTATTGGTATTACCTATAATAGTCACTAACTTGTTTCCAAAATAATTTCTCATACTAGTTTTATTAAGGTTAAATGGTTTCTTTTATCTAAGCTACATTTCTATGTTATATAATATATTTATCAGGTATACTCTCCATGTATTTATGGGTTTTCTATCATTTTCCACAATGGCCTCCCCTAATCTAGTCTTGTGGAATTGTAGATCTTTATTATCTTCATATGAAAGATTTGTGGATTTTTATTTAAATAAATTTATTGTAGTTGTATAGGGCCATGTTAATTTGGTCTGTTAGGTTGAACTGGATGCAGACTAAATACACCCACATGGGCTGAGATAATTACCTTCTTACTAAGGTAAGAGGTCGTGGTGATCATTACAGTTGAGGGGGGTGTAGGATTAGCTTTACCTCTACTACTATTTACTCTTTTATATCTATATAACTACATAGAGAGATACTACCTATTATATATATTATTAGAAATAGTTTATGACTCTATATATATATTAATCACCTCGGATACTGACATCACTGATGGAGTTGATATGGTGAGAGTGAGAGTGCTTTTGAGTGAGCGTCTAGTGAGCTGTGGAACTAATTACTACTGTTTGTTTAATGTTTACAGTATATAGTAAATTCATTAGTGATTCAGATATCAATTTATGGTCTCAATTATAACGTATATATATATATATAATAGTGGACAAATACATTATTAACATTATTATTAAGATATACAGTTTATATATACAGTTTGACCTCATATGCCTTGAGCTTATGATATGAGGATATTGTTTTTTAATGCATTATATATATACATTCTATTTGGTGATACTACTGGTTATTTCACTACGTGAGTGTGAGTGAGGTGTATTATATAAAATTAAAATTCATGAAGATTTCATTTTTATATCATTTATTTTGATCTCACTTCTGTGATATTTCTCACTATATATTTATACCTACTACTAGGTCTGTGTATATACATATAGTATGATGATGAGTATTCCTATAGTGTGTATATAATAGATAATATCTTACTATTGTTATTGGTTGAATATTGGGACAGTGTGGTTTCTTACTATTGACAATGAGTATGGACATTATTTGAGACTAGTAGGTTCTTCTACTTGAGAGTTAGATTGAGTACCATTATTATTAATCAGATTTACTATGTTAAATATATACTTCACTTATTAGGGTGCTAATCATACTTCAGTAATTCGTGACCCTCTTATATCACGGAATAGTTTATCCTATACAACTCTTAAGGTATGTGTAGTGGAAGTAATACGTTGGTACGTGAACTCTCTTATACAGGTGATCAGTATGTAATATAATATATATATTA